>JAKWBO010000322.1:5000-58290 GCA_034336685.1 Luscinia luscinia
GCCCACGGCGAGGCCTTCCCAGGCGGACCGCGCTCTCTGGGCAAGGCGGGTCGGGAGCGGGGAAGCAGCGCGGCCACCTCGGCGGCCGGCGAGCCGTGCTCTCGGGGGACTCTCGGGAAGGGCCGGGGAACCTACCTCCGGCAGGCTCAAACGCAGCCCGGCGCGTCAGCCCGGCTGCCGGTAAGCGCACGGACCGGCAGCGAAGAGCGCCGCACCGCCAGGCGGGCCGGCCCGGCTTAAGGCCGGGCGGAAAAAGAACGGCGCCGCCGCCTCGCCGCCACCATCGCCCGGAGGAAGCGAGCGGGCACCCGGCTCCCCTTCTCATGAAACCGGCAGCAGCCGGGCCGGAGCGGGACACCGCTCGCGGCTTCGCTCTCGCTTCTCGGGTCTCCCCGCCTCACCTGGCCTGGGCCGGGAGCACAGCTTCGCATCGCTCGCTTCCGCGAAACCGGCAGCAGCCGGGCCGGAGCGGGACAGCGCTCGCGGCCGCGCTCGCTTCTCGGGTCTCCCGCCTCACCTGGCCTGGGCCGGGAGCACAGCTTCGCATCGCTCGCTTTTCCGCGAAACCGGCAGCAACCGGGCCGGAGCGGGACACGCGCTCGCGGCTTCGCTCTCGCTTCTCGGGTCTCCCGCCTCACCTGGCCTGGGCCGGGAGCACAGCTCGCATCGCTCGCACTCAGCGAAACCGGCAGCAGCCGGGCCGGGGCGGGACACGCGCTCAGCGGCTTCGCTCTCGCTTCTCGGGTCTCCCGCCTCACCTGGCCTGGGCCGGGGAGCTAGCTTCGCATCGCTCGCTTTCGCGCGAAACCGGCAGCAGCCGGGCCGGAGCGGGACACGCGCTCGCGGCTTCTCTCTCGCGGCTCGCTCTTTCGGCCCGCGCCTCGCCTGGGCCGGGGTGCAGCTCGCATCTCGCCCGCTGCACTCTTTTTCCACGGAACCGGCAGCAGCCGGGCCGCAGCGGGATACGCCGGCGGCTTCTCTCGCCCTCGCGCCTCCCGCCTCGCCTGGCCCGGGCCGGGGAGCAGCTCGCCTCGCCTCCACCTGTCTCAGTCAACTGGGGGTTACGGGAATGCCGGACAAGGCCACGGGAGAGTCCTTGCCGTGCATTGGCGGTGCGGTTCCTGGGCCGGCACGACCGCCCAGCGCGTCCGCCCTTTTCCGCCCTACGGACACAGGCACTGCACAGCCTGCGGGGAGACCGCCCGTAACCCTGTCTCCCATGATACGGACAAGCGGGGCCCAGGAGGCCGGCGAGCACAAGAGAGCGAAGCCTAGGTGACCGGGGTGGCGCAGCGGAGCACGCCGCCTCCTACGATGAGGCAGCCGGAGGCAGCCGAAAACAGCGACCCCTTAGCGCACTTCCGAGGACACCAGGTCTACCCAGCCAGCGGGGTAGACCTGTTGTCGCCTGCATTCCCGATTAAGGGGTAGACCTGTTGTCCGCCTGCATTCCCGATTAAGGGGTAGACCTGTTGTCCGCCTGGCATTCCCGATTAAGGGGTAGACCTGGTGTCCGCCGGCATTCCCGCTTAAGGGGTAGACCTGTTGTCCGCCTGCATTCCCGCTTAAGGGGTAGACCTGTTGTCCGCCTGCATTCCCGATTAAGGGGTAGACCTGTTGTCCGCCTGGCATTCCCGCTTAAGGGGTAGACCTGTTGTCCGCCTGCATTCCCGATTGAAGGGGTAGACCTGTTGTCCGCCTGCATTCCCGATTAAGGGGTAGACCTGGTGTCCGCCTGCATTCCCGCTTAAGGGGTAGACCTGGTGTCCGCCTGCATTCCCGCTTAAGGGGTAGACCTGGTGTCCGCCTGGCATTCCCGCTTAAGGGGTAGACCTGGTGTCCGCCTGCATTCCCGATTAAGGGGTAGACCTGTTGTCCGCCGGCATTCCCGCTTAAGGGGTAGACCTGTTGTCCGCCTGCATTCCCGATTAAGGGGTAGACCTGTTGTCCGCCTGCATTCCCGTTAAGGGGTAGACCTGGTGTCCGCCTGCATTCCAGCTAAGGGGTAGACCTGTTGTCCGCCGGCATTCCCGCTTAAGGGGTAGACCTGTTGTCCGCCTGCATTCCCGATTAAGGGGTAGACCTGTTGTCCGCCTGCATTCCCGATTAAGGGGTAGACCTGTTGTCCGCCTGCATTCCCGATTAAGGGGTAGACCTGTTGTCCGCCTGCATTCCCGATTAAGGGGTAGACCTGTTGTCCGCCCGCAATTCCCGATTAAGGGGTAGACCTGTTGTCCGCCTGCATTCCCGATTAAGGGGTAGACCTGGTGTCCGCCTGCATTCCCGCTTAAGGGGTAGACCTGTTGTCCGCCGGCATTCCCGCTTAAGGGGTAGACCTGTTGTCCGCCTGCATTCCCGATTAAGGGGTAGACCTGTTGTCCGCCTGCATTCCCGATTAAGGGGTAGACCTGTTGTCCGCCGGCATTCCCGATTAAGGGGTAGACCTGTTGTCCGCCTGCATTCCCGATTAAGGGGTAGACCTGTTGTCCGCCTGCATTCCCGATTAAGGGGTAGACCTGTTGTCCGCCTGCATTCCCGATTAAGGGGTAGACCTGTTGTCCGCCTGCATTCCCGCTTAAGGGGTAGACCTGTTGTCCGCCGGCATTCCCGCTTAAGGGGTAGACCTGTTGTCCGCCTGCATTCCCGATTAAGGGGTAGACCTGTTGTCCGCCTGCATTCCCGATTAAGGGGTAGACCTGTTGTCCGCCCGACATTCCCGCTTAAGGGGTAGACCTGTTGTCCGCCTGCATTCCCGATTAAGGGGTAGACCTGTTGTCCGCCTGGCATTCCCGTATTAAGGGGTAGACCTGTTGTCCGCCGGCATTCCCGATTAAGGGGTAGACCTGGTGTCCGCCGGCATTCCCGATTAAGGGGTAGACCTGGTGTCCGCCTGCATTCCCGCTTAAGGGGTAGACCTGTTGTCCGCCTGCATTCCCGACTTAAGGGGTAGACCTGGTGTCCGCCTGCATTCCCGATTAAGGGGTAGACCTGTTGTCCGCCGGCATTCCCGCTTAAGGGGTAGACCTGTTGTCCGCCCGCATTCCCGCTTAAGGGGTAGACCTGTTGTCCGCCTGCATTCCCGATTAAGGGGTAGACCTGTTGTCCGCCTGCATTCCCGATTAAGGGGTAGACCTGTTGTCCGCCTGCATTCCGATTAAGGGGTAGACCTGTTGTCCGCCTGCATTCCCGATTAAGGGGTAGACCTGTTGTCCGCCTGCATTCCCGATTAAGGGGTAGACCTGTTGTCCGCCGGCATTCCCGCTTAAGGGGTAGACCTGTTGTCCGCCCGCTATTCCCGATTAAGGGGTAGACCTGTTGTCCGCCTGCATTCCCGATTAAGGGGTAGACCTGGTGTCCGCCTGCATTCCCGATTAAGGGGTAGACCTGTTGTCCGCCGGCATTCCCGCTTAAGGGGTAGACCTGTTGTCCGCCTGCATTCCCGCTTAAGGGGTAGACCTGTTGTCCGCCTGCATTCCCGATTAAGGGGTAGACCTGTTGTCCGCCGGCATTCCCGCTTAAGGGGTAGACCTGTTGTCCGCCTGCATTCCCGATTAAGGGTAGACCTGTTGTCCGCCTGCATTCCCGATTAAGGGTAGACCTGTTGTCCGCCCGCATTCCCGCTCAAGGGGTAGACCTGTTGTCCGCCTGCATTCCCGATTAAGGGGTAGACCTGTTGTCCGCCTGCATTCCCGATTAGGGGTAGACCTGTTGTCCGCCTGCATTCCCGATTAAGGGGTAGACCTGTTGTCCGCCTGCATTCCCGCTTAAGGGGTAGACCTGGTGTCGCCGGCATTCCCGATTAAGGGGTAGACCTGTTGTCCGCCTGCATTCCCGATTAAGGGGTAGACCTGGTGTCCGCCTGCATTCCCGAAGGGGTAGACCTGTTGTCCGCCGCATTCGATAAGGGGTAGACCTGTTGTCCGCCTGCATTCCCGATTAAGGGGTAGACCTGTTGTCCGCCGGCATTCCCGCTTAAGGGGTAGACCTGTTGTCCGCCTGCATTCCCGATTAAGGGGTAGACCTGTTGTCCGCCTGCATTCCCGACTTAAAGGGTAGACCTGTTGTCCGCCGGCATTCCCGATTAAGGGGTAGACCTGTTGTCCGCCCGCATTCCCGCTTAGGGGTAGACCTGTTGTCCGCCTGCATTCCCGATTAAGGGGTAGACCTGGTGTCCGCCTGCATTCCGCTTAAGGGTAGACCTGTTGTCGCCGGCATTCCCGCTAAAGGGGTAGACCTGTTGTCCGCCCGCATTCCCGATTAAGGGTAGACCTGTTGTCCGCCTGCATTCCCGAGCAAGGGGTAGACCTGGTGTCCGCCGGCATTCCCGCTTAAGGGGTAGACCTGTTGTCCGCCTGCATTCCCGATTAAGGGGTAGACCTGTTGTCCGCCGGCATTCCCGCTTAAGGGGTAGACCTGTTGTCCGCCTGCATTCCCGATTAAGGGTAGACCTGTTGTCCGCCTGCATTCCCGATTAAGGGTAGACCTGTTGTCCGCCTGCATTCCCGATTAAGGGGTAGACCTGTTGTCCGCCGGCATTCCCGCTTAAGGGGTAGACCTGTTGTCCGCCCGGCATTCCCGCTTAAGGGGTAGACCTGTTGTCCGCCTGCATTCCCGATTAAGGGGTAGACCTGGTGTCCGCCTGCATTCCCGATTAAGGGGTAGACCTGGTGTCCGCCTGCATTCCCGCTTAAGGGTAGACCTGGTGTCCGCCTGGCATTCCCGCTTAAGGGGTAGACCTGTTGTCCGCACGGCATTCCCGATTAAGAAAGTTAGACCTGTTGTCCGCCTGCATTCCCGATTAAGGGGTAGACCTGGTGTCGCCTGCATTCCCGACTAAGGGGTAGACCTGTTGTCCGCCTGCATTCCCGATTAAGGGGGTAGACCTGTTGTCGCATGCATTCCCGCTTAAGGGGTAGACCTGTTGTCCGCCGGCATTCCCGATTAAGGGGTAGACCTGTTGTCGCCTGCATTCCGATTAAGGGGGTAGACCTGTTGTCCGCCGGCATTCCCGATTAAGGGGTAGACCTGGTGTCCGCCTTCATTCCCGCTTAGGGGTAGACCTGTTGTCCGCCTGCATTCCCGATTAAGGGGTAGACCTGGTGTCCGCCGGCATTCCCGGCTTAAGGGGTAGACCTGTTGTCCGCCCGGCATTCCGCTTAAGGGGTAGACCTGTTGTCCGCCTGCATTCCCGCTTGAAGGGGTAGACCTGGTGTCCGCCGGCATTCCCGCTTAAGGGGTAGACCTGTTGTCCGCCCGCATTCCGATTAAGGGTAGACCTGTTGTCCGCCTGCATTCCCGATTAAGGGGTAGACCTGTTGTCCGCCGGCATTCCCGATTAAGAGGTAGACCTGTTGTCCGCCTGCATTCCGCTTAAGGGGTAGACCTGGTTGTCCGCCGGCATTCCCGATTAAGGGGTGAACCTGGTGTCCGCCTGCATTCCCGATTAAGGGGGTAGACCTGGTGTCGCCGGCATTCCGATTAAGGGGTAGACCTGGTGTCCGCCCGCATTCCCGACTTAAGGGTAGACCTGTTGTCCGCCTGCATTCCCGCTTAAGGGTAGACCTGGTGTCCGCCGGCATTCCCGATTAAGGGGTAGACCTGTTGTCCGCCCGGCATTCCGCTTAAGGGGTAGACCTGTTGTCCGCCTGCATTCCCGATTAAGGGTAGACCTGTTGTCGCCCGGCATTCCCGATTAAGGGGTAGACCTGTTGTCCGCCTGCATTCCGATTAAAGGGGTAGACCTGGTGTCCGCCTGCATTCCCACAGCTTAAGAGGTAGACCTGGTGTCCGCCGGCATTCCCGCTAAAGGGTAGACCTGTTGTCCGCCTGCATTCCCGATTAAGGGAGTAGACCTGGTGTCCGCCTGCATTCCCGATTAAGGGGTAGACCTGGTGTCCGCCGGCATTTCCGGCGAAGGGGTAGACCTGTTGTCCACCGGCTGCTGGCACCAGGTCTACCCGGTACCCAGCAAGAGGCTAGACCGGCTGCCGGCACCAGGTCTACCCCTGCTCCGGGGTGCGAAAGGTTGAGACCGGCCTCCGGCACCAGGTCTACCCGCGGCCGCTGGCGAAGGCTGAGACCGGCTGCCGGCAGCAGGTCTACCCAGCCGGCGAGCGCGAAGGCTGAGACCGGCTGCCGGCAACAGGTCTACCCGCGGCGCGCAAAAGGCTGAGACCGGCTGCCGGCACCAGGTCTACCGAGGCGGCCGCGAAGGCTGAGACCGGCTGCCGGCGCAGGTCTACCCAGCGACGGCGCGAAGGCTGAGACTGGCTGCGGCACCAGGTCTACCCGCGGGCGGCGCGAAGGCTGAGACCGGCTGCCGGCACCAGGTCTACCCCATGGCCCCGAGCGCGAAGGCTGAGAACCGGCTACGGCAAGGTCTACCCGAGGCCGGCCGGGAAAGGCTGAGACCGGCTCCGGCACCAGGTCTACCCGCGGCACGTGGCGAAGGCTGAAGACAGGCTGCCGGCAACAGGTCTACCTAGCGGCGAGGCGCGAAAGGCTGAGATCGGCTGCCGGCACCAGGTCTACCTTGCGGCGGCGCGAAGGCCGAGACCGGCTGCCGGCACCAGGTCTACCGCGGCGTAGCGCGAAGAGCCGAGACCGGCTGCCGGCACTAGGTCTACCCTGCTCCGAGGTGCGAAAGTCGAGACCGGCTGCCGCCATCAGGTCTACCCGAGCACGGCGCAAAGGCTGAGACCGGCTGCCGGCACCGGGTCTACCCGAGGCCGGCCGCGAAAGGCTGAGACGGCTCTCGGCACCAGGTCTAACTCGCGACATAGCGGGGCGAAAGACCGAGACCGGCTGCCGGCACTAGGTTTACTCGCGCGCTGGCGCGAAAGCCTGAGACCGGCTAGCGGCACCAGGTCTACTCGAGGCCAGCGCAAGACAGGCTGATGACCGGCTGCCGGCACCAGGTCTACCCGCGGCGCGGCGCAAAGGCTGAGACCGGCTGCCGGCAGCAGGTCTACCCGAGGCCGGCGCGAAAGGCTGAGACTGGCTGCCGGCACCAGGTCTACCCCAGCGGCCCAGCGAAAGGCCGAGACCGGCTGCCGGCAACAGGTCTACCTTGCGGCGGCGGCCGAAGGCTGAGACCGGCTGCGGCACCAGGTCTACCCAGCGGCGCTAGCGCAAATGGCTGAGACCGGCTGCCGGCACCAGGTCTACCCAGCGGCGCCGCGAAGGCTGAGACCGGTTGCGGCACCAGGTCTACCCGAGGCGCGGCGCGAAAAGGCTGAGACCGGCTGCCGCCACCAGGTCTACCCGGGGCCGGCGAAAGGCTGAGACCGGCTGCCGGCACCAGGTCTACCCGCGGCGCGGCGCGAAGAGCTGAGACCGGCTGCCGGCAACAGGTCTACCTTGCGGCCGGGCGCGAAAGGCTGAGACCGGCTGCCGGCAACAGGTCTACCGAGCGCAGCGAGCTGAGACCGGCTGCGGCACCAGGTCTACCCGCGTACGAGCGAGAGCTGAGACCGGCTGCCGGCACCAGGTCTACCCGCGGCGCAGCGCGAAAGGCTGAGACCGGCTGCCGGCACCAGGTGTACCTTGCGGCAAGGCGCGAGAGCCTGAGACCGGCAGCCGGCACCAGGTCTGCCCGAGGCCTGCGCGCGAAAGGATGAGACCGGCTGCCGGCACCAGGTCTACCCGCGGCCAGCGCGAAGGCCGAGACCGGCTAGCGGCAACAGGTCTACCTTCGGCAGGCGCTGAAAGGCTGAGACCGGCTGCCGGCACCAGGTCTACCCGAGGCCAAAGCGAAAGGCTGAGACGGCTGCCGGCACCAGGTCTACCTTGCGGCCAAGGCAGCGAAAGGCTGAGACCGGCTGCCGGCACCAGGTCTACCCGAGGCGGGGCGAAGGCTGAGACCGGCTGCCAGCACCAGGTCTATCCCGCGGCCGGCGCGAAAGGCTGAGACCAGCAGCCAGCACCAGGTCTACCCGAGGCCGGCCGAGAAAGGCTGAGACCGGCTGCCGGCAACAGGTCTACCTGCGGCGGGGCGCTGAAGGCTGAGACCTGCTGCCGGCACCAGAGTCTACCCGCGGCGAGCGCGAGCCGAGACCGGCTGCCGTCACCAGGTCTACCCGCGGCGGCGCGAAAGGCTGAGACCGGCTGCCGGCACCAGGTCTACCCGGTGGCGTGCGAAGAGCTGAGACTGGCTGCCGGCAGCAGGTCTACCCGCGGCGTGGCGCGAAGGCTGAGACCGGCTGCCGGCACCAGGTCTACCCGCGGCCCGGGCGCGAAGGCTGAGACCGGCTGCCGGCACCAGGTCTACCCGCGAGCGGGCGCGAAGGCTGAGACCGGCTGCGGCACCAGGTCTACCCCGCGGCGCGGCGAAAGGCTGAGACCGGCTAGCCAGCCACCAGATTCTACCCGCAAGGCCCGGCGCGAAGGCCGAGACCGGCTGCCGGCACCAGGTCTACCCGCGACGAGCGCGAAAGGCGAGACCGGCGGCCGGCACCAGGTCTACCCGAGGCCGGCGGCGAAGGCCGAGACCGGCTGCCGGCACCAGGTCTACCCAGCGAGCGCGCGAAGAGCGAGACCGGCTGCCGGCACCAGGTCTACCCGGCGGCCCGTACGCGAAAGGCTGAGACCGGCTCGGCACCAGGTCTACCCGCGGCCGCGACGAAGGCCGAGACCGGCTGCCAGCAACAGGTCTACCCCATGGCGCGGGGCGAAGGCTGAGACCGGCTGCGGCACCAGGTCTACCCATGGCGTGGGGCGAAAGGCCGAGACCGGCTGCCGGCACCGTGTCGACCCGCGGCAGGGTGCGAAAGGCCCAGAACGGCTGCGGCACCAGGTCTACCCGCGGTCGCGGCAGCGAAAGGCGAGACCGGCTGCCGGCAACCAGGTCTACCCTGCGGCCAGGGTGCAGAAGGCCGAGACCGGCTGCCGGCACCAGGTCTACCCGGCGCGGCGCAAGGCGCTGAGACCGGCTGCCGGCACCAGGTCTACCCGCGAGCGCGGCGAAAGGCCGAACTGGCTGCGGCACCAGGTCTACCCGCGGCGCGGCGTGAAAGGCTGAGACCGGCTGCGGCACCAGGTCTACCCGCGGCGCGGCGAAAGGCCGAGAACCGGCTGCGGCAGCAGGTCTACCCGCGGCCCGGCGCGAGAGCCGAGACCGGCTGCCGGCACCAGGTCTACCTGCGAGGCGGCGCGAAGGCCGAGACCGGCTGCGGCACCAGGTCTACCCCGCGGCGCGCGTGAAGGCTGAGACCGGCTGCCGGCACCAGGTCTACCCGGTAGCGCGATAGGCCGAGACCGGCTGCGGCACCAGGTCTACCCGGCTCGAGGCGCGAGAGGCGAGACCGGCTGCCGGCACCAGGTCTACCCGACAGCGGCGCGAAAGGCTAAGACCGGCTGCCGGCACCAGGTCTACCGCGGCCGGCGCGAAAGGCTGAGACCGGCTGCCGGCACCAGGTCTACCTTCAGGCCCGGCGCGAAAGGCTGAGACCGGCTGCCGGCACCAGGTCTACCAGCGGGCAGCGCGAAGGCCGAGACCGGCTGCCGGCACCAGGTCTACCCGCGAGGCGGCGAAAGGCTGAGACCGGCTGCCGGCACCAGGTCTACCCGCGGCCCTTGCGAAGGCTAAGACCGGCTGCCGGCACCAGGTCTACCTTGCGGCCCGGCGCGAAGGCTGAGACCGGCTGCCGGCACCAGGTCTACCCGAGGCCGGCGCGAAAGGCTGAGACCGGCTGCCGGCACCAGGTCTACCCGCGGCGCGGCCGCGAAGGCTGAGACCGGCTGCCGGCACCAGGTCTACCCGCGACGCGTGTGCGAGGCTGAGACCGGCTGCCGGCACCAGGTCTACCCGAGGCCGGCAGCGAAGGCTGAGACCGGCTGCCGGCACCAGGTCTACCTGCGGCGGGGCGCGAAGGCTGAGACCGGCTGCCGGCACCAGGTCTACCCAGCGGCCCTGCGCGAAAGGCTGAGACCGGCTGCCGGCACCAGGTCTACCCGCGGCCCGGCGCGAAGGCTGAGACCGGCTGCCGGCACCAGGTCTACCCGAGGCGGCGCGAAGGCTGAGACCGGCTGCCGGCACCAGGTCTACCTTGCGGCCGGCGCGAAGGCTGAGACCGGCTGCCGGCAACAGGTCTACCCGCGGCGGCGCGAGGCTGAGACCGGCTGCCGGCACCAGGTCTACCGACGGCCGGCGAAGGCTGAGACCGGCTGCCGGCACCAGGTCTACCCAGCGGTCGCGCGAAAGGCTGAGACCGGCTGCCGGCACCAGGTCTACCCGCGGCGCAGCGCGAAGGCTGAGACCGGCTGCCGGCACCAGGTCTACCCGAGGCCGGCAGCGAAAGGCTGAGACCGGCTGCCGGCACCAGGTCTACCGAGCGGCGGCGCGAAAGGCTGAGACCGGCTGCCGGCACCAGGTCTACCCGGGGCCGGCGAAGGCTGAGACCGGCTGCCGGCGCAGGTCTACCCCACGGGGCGGCGCGAAGGCTGAGACCGGCTGCCGGCACCAGGTCTACCCGCGGCGCGGCGCGAAGAGCTGAGACCGGCTGCCGGCACCAGGTCTACCCGGGCCGGCGCGAAGGCTGAGACCGGCTGCCGGCACCAGGTCTACCCGCGGCGGCTGCGAAGAGCTGAGACCGGCTGCCGGCACCAGGTCTACCCGCGGCCGGCGAGAAGGCGAGACCGGCTGCGGCACCAGGTCTACCCGAGACGCGGCGCGAAAGGCTGAGACCGGCTGCCGGCACCAGGTCTACCCGCGGTCGCGCGAAGGCTGAGACCGGCTGCCGGCACCAGGTCTACCGCGGCCGGCCCGAAGGCTGAGACCGGCTGCGGCAGCAGGTCTACCCGCGGCAGGCGCGAAAGGCTGAGACCGGCTGCCGGCACCAGGTCTACCCGCGGCCGGGGCGAAGAGCTGAGACCGGCTGCCGGCACCAGGTCTACCCGCGGCGCCGGCGCGAAAGGCCGAGACCGGCTGCCGGCACCAGGTCTACCCGCGGCCGGCGCGAAGGCCGAGACCGGCTGCCGGCACCAGGTCTACCCGCGGCGGCGCGAAGGCTGAACCGGCTGCCGGCACCAGGTCTACCCGAGGCGCGGCGCGAAGGCTGAGACCGGCTGCGGCACCAGGTCTACCCTGCGGCCGGGCGCGAAGGCTGAGACCGGCTGCCGGCACCAGGTCTACCCGCGGCGCGGCGCGAAGGCTGAGACCGGCTGCCGGCACCAGGTCTACCCGCAGGCGAGGCGCGAAAGGCTGAGACCGGCTGCCGGCACCAGGTCTACCCAGCGGCCTGGCGCGAAAGGCTGAGACCGGCTGCCGGCACCAGGTCTACCCGAGGGCGGCCGAAGGCTGAGACCGGCTGCCGGCACCAGGTCTACCCGCGGGGCGGCGCGAAGGCTGAGACCGGCTGCCGGCACCAGGTCTACCCGAGGCCGACAGCGAAAGGCTGAGACCGGCTGCCGGCACCAGGTCTACCCGCGGCCGGTAGCGAAGGCTGAGACCGGCTGCCGGCACCAGGTCTACCCGCGGCCGGTGCGAAAGGCTGAGACCGGCTGCCGGCACCAGGTCTACCGCGGCGGGGCGCGAAGGCTGAGACCGGCTGCCGGCACCAGGTCTACCCGAGCGGCCGCGAAGGCTGAGACGGCTGCCGGCACCAGGTCTACCGCAGGCCGAGCGAGAGGCTGAGACCGGCTGCGGCACCAGGTCTACCCGGCGGCTGCGAAGGCCGAGACCGGCTGCCGGCACCAGGTCTAACCCGCGGCCCCGGCGCGAAGGCTGAGACCGGCTGCGGCACCAGGTCTACCCGAGGGGGCGCGAAGGCTGAGACCGGCTGCCGGCACCAGGTCTACCCAGGCCGGCGCGAAAGGCTGAGACCGGCTGCCGGCACCAGGTCTACCCCGCCGGCGGGGCGAAAGGCTGAGACCGGCTGCCGGCACCAGGTCTACCCGAGGCCGACAGCGAAGGCTGAGACCGGCTGCCGGCACCAGGTCTACCCGAGGCCGGCGAAGGCTGAGACCGGCTGCCGGCACCAGGTCTACCCGGGGCGGCCGAAAGGCTGAGACCGGCTGCCGGCACCAGGTCACCCGCGGCCAGGTGCGAAGGCTGAGACCGGCTGCCGGCACCAGGTCTACCCTGAGGCCGGCGCGAAAGGCTGAGACCGGCTGCCGGCACCAGGTCTACCCGAGACCGGTAGCGAAAGGCTGAGACCGGCTGCCGGCACCAGGTCTACCCGCGGCCCGAGCGCGAAAGGCTGAGACCGGCTGCCGGCACCAGGTCTACCCGAGGCCGGCGCGAAAGGCTGAGACCGGCTGCCGGCACCAGGTCTACCCGCGGCGAGGCGCGAAAGGCTGAGACCGGCTGCCGGCACCAGGTCTACCCGCGGCCGGCGCGAAAGGCTGAGACCGGCTGCCGGCAACAGGTCTACCTTCGCGGCCGGGCGCGAAGGCTGAGACCTGCTGCCAGCACCAGGTCTAACCCGAGGCCGGCCGGCGAAGACGAGACCGGCTGCCGGCACCAGGTCTACCCAGCGGCCGGGTGCGAAGAGCTGAGACCGGCTGCCGGCACCAGGTCTACCCGAGGCCGGCAGCGAAAGGCTGAGACCGGCTGCCGGCACCAGGTCTACCGAGGCCGGCGCGAAAGGCTGAGACCGGCTGCCGGCACCAGGTCTACCTCGAGGCCGGACGCGAAAGGCTGAGACCGGCTGCCGGCACCAGGTCTACCCGCGGCCGGCGCGAAAGGCTGAGACCGGCTGCCGGCACCAGGTCTACCGCGACGCGGCGCGAAAGGCTGAGACCGGCTGCCGGCACCAGGTCTACCCGGGGCCGGCCCGAAGGCTGAGACCGGCTGCCGGCACCAGGTCTACCCGGGGCCGGCCGAAAGGCTGAGACCGGCTGCCGGCACCAGGTCTACCCGAGGCGTGGCGCGAAAGGCTGAGACCGGCTGCCGGCACCAGGTCTACCCAGCGGCGCGGCGCGAAAGGCTGAGACCGGCTGCCGGCACCAGGTCTACCCGGCGACGGGCGAAAGGCTGAGACCGGCTGCCGGCACCAGGTCTACCTGCGGCGAGGCGCGAAAGGCTGAGACCGGCTGCCGGCACCAGGTCTACCCGCGGTCGCAGCGCGAAGGCTGAGACCGGCTGCCGGCACCAGGTCTACCTTGCGGCGAGCGCGAAGGCTGAGACCGGCTGCCGGCACCAGGTCTACCCGCGGCAGGCGCGAAGGCTGAGACCGGCTGCCGGCACTAGGTCTATCCGCGTCCGGCAGCGAAGGCTAAGACCAACAGCCGGAACCAGGTGCTACCCGAGCCAGCCGTGAAGGCTGAGACCGGCTGCTGGCACCAGGTCTACCTTGACGCCCCGGCTCGCGAAGGCCGAGACCGGCTGCCGGCACCAGGTCTAACCGCGGCGCGGCGAAGGCTGAGACCGGCTGCCGGCACCAGGTCTACCCGCGGTGCAGTCGCGAAGAGCTGAGACCGGCTGCCGGCACCAGGTCTACCCAGCGGCGGCGCGAAGGCTGAGACCGGCTGCCGGCACCAGGTCTACCCGAGGCCTGCGAGCGAAGGATCAGACCGGCTGCCGGCACCAGGTCTACCCGCGGCGTGGCGCGAAAGGCTGAGACCGGCTGCCGGCAACAGGTCTACCCAGCGGCGCGGCGCGAAGGCTGAGACCGGCTGCCGGCACCAGGTCTACCCGCGGCGGCGCGAAAGGCTGAGACCGACTGCCGGCACCAGGTCTACCTGCGGCGGGCGCGAAAGGCTGAGACCGGCTGCCAACACCAGGTCTAACCCGAGGCCGAGGCGCGAAGGCTGAGACCGGCTGCCGGCACCAGGTCTACCCGGCGTGCGCGAAAGGCTGAGACCGGCTGCCGGCACCAGGTCTACCCGAGGCCGGCCGAAAGGCTGAGACCGGCTCCGGCACCAGGTCTACCGCGGCGCATGCGAGGCTAAGACCGGCTGCCGGCACCAGGTCTACCCGCGGCTGGCAGCGAAGAGCTGAGACCGGCTGCCGGCACCAGGTCTACCGCGACGGCGGCGCGAAAGGCTGAGACCGGCAGCTGGCACCAGGTCTACCTCGAGGCCGGCCGCGAAAGGCTGAGACCGGCTGCCGGCACCAGGTCTACCCGAGACCTGCTGGCGAAGGCTGAGACCGGCTGCCGGCACCAGGTCTACCCGCGGCCAGGCAGCGAAGGCTGAGACCGGCTGCCGGCACATGGTCTACCCGGCGCCGGCAGCGAAAGGCCGAGACCGGCTGCCGGCACCAGGTCTACTCCGCGAGCGCGGCGCGAAAGGCTGAGACCGGCTGCCGGCAACAGGTCTACTCCGAGGCCAGCCGCGAAGGCTGAGACCGGCAGCCGGCACCAGGTCTACCCGAGGCCCGACGGCGAAAGGCTGAGACCAACAGCCCGGCACCGGGTCTACCCGAGCCCGGCCGGCGAAGGCTGAGACCGGCTGCCGGCACCAGGTCTACCCAGCGGCCGGCGAAAGGCTGAGACCGGCTGCCGGCAACAGGTCTACCCTGCGGCGAGGGGCGAAGGCTGAGACCTGCTGCCAGCACCAGGTCTACCCCGTGGCCGGCGCGAAGGCTGAGACCGGCTGCCGGCACCAGGTCTACCCGAGACCGGTTGAGAAAGGCTGAGACCTGCTGCTCGGAACCGGGTCTACCCGCGGGGCAGCGAAGGCTGAGACCGGCTGCCGGCACCAGGTCTACCCGCGGTAGCGGCGCGAAGGCTGAGACCGGCTGCCGGCACCAGGTCTACCCGAGGCCGGCAGCGAAAGGCTGAGACCGGCTGCCGGCACCAGGTCTACCCGAGGCCGGCCGGCGAAAGGCTGAGACCGGCTGCCGGCACCAGGTCTACCCGCGACAGGGCGTGAAGGCTGAGACCGGCTGCCGGCACCAGGTCTACCCGCGGCGCGGCGCGAAAGGCTGAGACCGGCTGCCGGCACCAGGTCTACCCGCGGCAGCGCGCGAAAGGCTGAGACCGGCTGCCGGCACCAGGTCTACCTGCGGCCGAGCGCGAAAGGCTGAGACCGGCTGCCGGCATCAGGTCTATCCGCGGCGCGGCGCGAAGGCTAAGACCGGCTGCCGGCACCAGGTCTACCCGAGACCGGCGCGAAGACTGAGACGGCTGCCGGCACCAGGTCTACCCGCGGCGCGGGGCGCGAAGGCTGAGACCGGCTGCCGGCACCAGGTCTACCCGAGGCCGGCGCGAAAGGCTGAGACCGGCTGCCGGCACCAGGTCTACCCGCGGCGAGGCGCGAAAGGCTGAGACCGGCTGCCGGCACCAGGTCTACCCGAGGCCGACGGCGAAAGGTGAGACCGGCTGCCGGCACCGGTCTACCCGAGACCGGCTGTGAAAGGCCGAGACCGGCTGCCGGCACCAGGTCTACCCGCGGCGCGGCGCGAAAGGCTGAGACCGGCTGCCGGCAACAGGTCTACCCGCGGCAGGCGCGAAAGGCTGAGACCGGCTGCCGGCACCAGGTCTAACCCGAGGCCGGCGCGAAGGTCGAGACCGTCTGCCGGCACCAGGTCTACCTCGCGGCCCGGTGCGAAAGGCTAAGACCGGCTGCCGGCACCAGGTCTACCCGCGACCGGGCAGCGAAAGGCTGAGACCGGCTGCCGGCACCAGGTCTACCCAGCGGCACGGCAGCGAAAGGCCGAGACCGGCTGCCGGCACCAGGTCTACCTCGCGGCGGGCAGCGAAGGCTGAGACCGGCTGCCGGCAACAGGTCTACCTTGCGGCGGGGCGCGAAGGCTGAGACCGGCTGCCGGCACCAGGTCTATCCGCGGCGCGGCGCGAAGGCTGAGACCGGCTGCCGGCACCAGGTCTACCCGAGGCCAGCGGCGAAGGCTGAGACCAACAGCCGGCACCAGGTCTACCCGAGGCCGGCCGCGAAGGCTGAGACCGGCTGCCGGCACCAGGTCTACCCGCGGCGCTGACGAAATGATGAGACCGGCTGCCGGCAACAGGTCTACCTTGCGGCAGGCGGCGAAGGCTGAACCTGCTGCCAACACCAGGTCTACCCGAGCGGCGCGGCCGAAAGGCTGAGACCGGCTGCCGGCACCAGGTCTACCCGAGATTGGTTGAGAAAGGCTGAGACCTGCTCTCGGAACCGGGTCTACCCAGCGGGGGCAACGCGAAGGCTGAGACCGGCTGCCGGCACCAGGTCTACCGCGAGGGCAGCGAAGGCTAAGACCGGCTGCCGGCACCAGGTATACCCACGCGCGCGGCGAAAGGCTGAGACCGGCTGCCGGCACCAGGTCTACCCGAGGCCGGCCGGCGAAGGCTGAGACCGGCTGCCGGCACCAGGTCTACCCGAGGCCGAGCGGCGAAAGGCTGAGACCGGCTGCCGGCACCAGGTCCACACAGCGACAGGGCGCGAAAGGCTGAGACCGGCTGCCGGCACCAGATCTACCCGCAGCGCGCGCGAAAGCTGAGACTGGCTGCCGGCACCAGGTCTACCCGCGGTCGGCCCGAAGGCTGAGACCGGCTGCCGGCACCAGGTCTACTTCGCGGCCGGGCGCGAAGGCTGAGACCGGCTGCCGGCATTAGGTCTATCCCGCGGCGCGGCGCGAAAGGCTAAGACCGGCTGCCGGCACCAGGTCTACCCGAGACCGGCTGTGAAAGGCCGAGACTGGCTGCCGGCACCAGGTCTACCCGCGACGGGGCGAAAGGCTGAGACCGGCAGCCGGCACCAGGTCTACCCTGAGGCCGGCCGCTGAAAGGCTGAGACCGGCTGCCGGCACCTGGTCCACCCAGCGACGGGGGTGAAGGCTGAGACCGGCTGCCGGCACCAGGTCTACCCCGAGGCCGGCAGCGAAGGTCGAGACCGGCTGCCGGCACCACGTCTACCCGAGACCGGCTGTGAAAGGCCGAGACCGGCTGCCGGCACCAGGTCTACCCGCGGCGCGGCGCGAAAGGATGAGACCGGCTGCCGGCACCAGGTCTACCCGCGGCCCGGTCGCGAAAGGCTGAGACCGGCTGCCGGCACCAGGTCCACCTTCGACGAGGCGTGAAAGGCTGAGACCGGCTGCCGGCACCAGGTCTACCCGAGGCCGGCCGCGAAAGGCTGAGACCGGCTGCCGGCCTGCAGGTCTACCCGCGGCCGGCGCGAAAGGATGAGACCGGCTGCCGGCACCAGGTCTACCCGAGGCCCGGCGGCGAAGAGCTGAGACCGGCTGCCGGCACCAGGTCTACCCAGCGGGGCGTAGCGAAGGCTGAGACCGGCTGCCGGCACCGGGTCTACCCGAGGCCGGCCGAGAAAGGCTGAGACCGGCTGCCGGCACCAGGTCTACCCGCGGGGCAGCGAAAGGCTGAGACCGGCTGCTGGCACCCGGTCTACCCGCGACGGAGCGCGAAAGGCTGAGACCGGCTGCCGGCACCAGGTCCACACCTGCGGCCAGGCGGCGAAAGGCTGAGACCGGCTGCCGGCACCAGGTCTATCCAGCGTCGCGGCGCGAAGAGCTAAGACCAACAGCCGGAACCAGGTGCACGCCGAAGCCAGCCGAGAAAGGCTGAGACCGTCTACTGGCACCAGGTCTACCTTGAGACCGGCTGCGAAGGCCGAGACCGGCTGCCGGCACCAGGTCTAACTCGCGGCCCGGCGCGAAGGCTGAGACCGGCTGCCGGCACCAGGTCTACCCAGCGGTCGTGCGAAAGGCTGAGACCGGCTGCCGCCACCAGGTCTACCCGAAGCGCTGGCGCGAAGGCTGAGACCAACAGCCGGCACCAGGTCTACCCGAGGCCTGCGGCGAAAGGATGAGACCGGCTGCCGGCACCAGGTCTACCCAGCGGCGTGGCGCAAAAGGCTGAGACCGGCTGCCGGCAGCAGGTCTACCCTGCGGTACGGCGCGAAGGCTGAGACTGGCTGCCGGCACCAGGTCTACCCGCGGCAGCGAAAGGCTGAACCGACTGCCGGCACCAGGTCTACCCCCGGCGTGGCGCGAAAGGCTGAGACCGGCTGCAGGCACCGGGTTTACCCGAGGCAGGCCGAGAAAGGCTGAGACCGGCTCGGCACCAGGTCTACCCACGGCGCGGCGCGAAGGCTAAGACCGGCTGCCGGCACCAGGTCTACCCGCGGCCGGCAGCGAAAGGCTGAGACCGGCTGCCGGCACCAGGTCTATCCCGCGGCCGGCGCGAAAGGCTAAGACCGGCTGCCGGCACCAGGTCTTCCTCGAGGCCAGCGCGAAGGCTGAGACCGGCTGCCGGCACCACGTCTACCCAGCGACCAGGCGCGAAGGCTGAGACCGGCTGCCGGCACCAGGTCTACCCGCGGCCCGGCGCGAAGGCTGAGACCGGCTGCCGGCACCAGGTCTACCTCGCGGCCGGCGCGCGAAGGCTGAGACCGGCTGCCGGCACCAGGTCTACCCGCGGCCCGAGCGCGAAAGGCTGAGACCGGCTGCCGGCACCAGGTCTACCAGCGGCGCGGCGCGAAAGGCTGAGACCGGCTGCCGGCACCAGGTCTACTCCCGAGGCCGGCCCGGCGAAAGGCTGAGACCGGCTGCCGGCACCAGGTCTACCCGAGGCCGGCCGCGAAAGGCTGAGACCGACTGCCGGCACCAGGTCTACCCGAGCCGAGCGCGAAGGCTGAGACCGGCTGCCGGCACCAGGTCTATCCGCGGCAGCGCGCGAGAGCTGAGACCAACAGCCGGCACCAGGTCTACCCGAGGCCGGCCGCGAAAGGCTGAGACCGGCTGCCGGCACCAGGTCTACCCGCGGCCGGCGCGAAAGGCTGAGACCGGCTGCCGGCAACAGGTCTACCTTCGCGGCCGAGCGCGAAAGGCTGAGACCTACTGCCAACACCAGGTCTACCCAGGCGGCGGCGAAGAGCTGAGACCGGCTGCCGGCACCAGGTCTACCCGAGACCGGCCGAAAGGCTGAGACCGGCTGCTCGGAACCAGGTCTACCCGCGGGGCAGCGCGAAGGCTGAGACCGGCTGCCGGCACCAGGTCTACCCGCGGGGCGGCGCGAAAGGCTGAGACCGGCTGCCGGCACCAGGTCTACCCCACGGCAGCGGCGCGAAAGGCTGAGACCGGATGCCGGCACCAGGTCTACCCGAGGCCGACGCGAAAGGCTGAGACCGGCTGCCGGCACCAGGTCCACACCGCGACAGGGCGTGAAAGGCTGAGACCGGCTGCCGGCACCAGGTCTACCCGCAGCGTGGCGCGAAAGGCTGAGACCGGCTGCCAGCACCAGGTCCACCCAGCGGTCGCGGCGCGAAAGGCTGAGACCGGCTGCCGGCACCAGGTCTACTTTGCGGCAGCGGCGCGAAAGGCTGAGACCGGCTGCCGGCACCAGGTCTACCCGCGGCCCGAGCGCGAAGGCTGAGACCGGCTGCCGGCACCAGGTCTACCCGAGATCGGCTGCGAAAGGCCGAGACCGGCTGCCGGCAACAGGTCTAACCCGCGGCACGGCGCGAAAGGCTGAGACCGGCTGCCGGCACCAGGTCTACCCGAGGCCGGCCAGCGAAAGGTAGAGACCGGCTGCCGGCAACAGGTCTACCCGCGGCGCGGCGCGAAAGGCTGAGACCGGCTGCCAACACCAGGTCTAACCCGAGGCCGGCCGCTGAAAGGCCGAGACCGGCTGTCGGCACCAGGTCTATCCAGCGGCGCGGCAGCGAAAGGCTGAGACCGGCTGCCGGCACCAGGTGTACCCGAGGCCGGCCGCGAAGGTCGAGACCGGCTGCCGGCACCAGGTCTACCCGAGACCGGCTGTGAAAGGCCGAGACCGGCTGCCGGCACCAGGTCTACCCGCTGACGCGGCAGCGAAGGCTGAGACGACAGCCGGCACCAGGTCTACCCGAGGCCGGCCGGCGAAAGGCTGAGACCGGCTGCCGGCAACAGGTCTACCTTCGCGGCCGGGCGGCGAAGGCTGAGACCTGCTGCCAACACCAGGTCTAATCCGAGGCCGGCCGCGAAGGTCGAGACCGTCTGCCGGCATCAGGACTACCCCGCGGCGGGGTGCGAAAGGCCAAGACCGGCTGCCGGCACCAGGTCCACACTGCGACAGGCGCGAAGGCTGAGACCGGCTGCCGGCACCAGGTCTGCCCGAGGCCGACGCGAAAGTCTGAGACCGGCTGCCGGCACCAGGTCTACCCGCGACAGAGGCAGCGAAAGGCTGAGACCGGCTGCCGGCACCAGGTCTACCTTCGGCCCGGCAGCGAAAGGCTAGAGACCGGCTGCCGGCACCAGGTCTACCCGCGGCCGGCGCGAAAGGATGAGACCGGCTGCTGGCAACAGGTCTACCCGCGGCAGGGCGCGAAGGCTGAGACCGGCTGCTGGCACCAGGTCTACCCCGCGACGGGCGCGAAAGGCTGAGACCGGCTGCCGGCACCAGGTCTACCCGCGGCGAGGCGCGAAGGCTGAGACCGGCTGCCGCAACAGGTCTACCCAGCCGGCCGGGCGCTAGAAAGGCTGAGACCGGCCGCCGGCACCAGGTCTACCCGCTGACGAGAGCGCGAAAGGCTGAGACCGGCTGCCGGCACCAGGTCTATCCAGCGGCAGCGGCGGAAAGGCTGAGACCGGCAGCCGGAACCAGGTGCACCCGAGGCCGGCCGAGAAAGGCTGAGACCGGCTGCTGGCACCAGGTCTACCTTGAGACCCGGCTCGCGAAGGCCGAGACCGGCTGCCGGCACCAGGTCTACCCAGCGGCACTGCGTGAAAGGCCGAGACTGGCTGCCGGCACCAGGTCTACCCCACGGCCCTGGCGGCGAAAGGCTGAGACCGGCTGCCGGCACCAGGTCTGACCCGAGGCAGGCCCGAAAGGCTGAGACCGGCTGCCGGCACCAGGTCTACCCACGGCGTGGCGCGAAGGCTGAGACCGGCTGCCGGCACCAGGTCTAACCCGAGGCCGGCGTGAAAGGCTGAGACCGGCTGCCGGCACCGGGTCTACCCCGGCGTGGCGCGAAAGGCTGAGACCGGCTGCCGGCACCAGGTCTATCCGCGACTAGGCGCGAAGGCTAAGACCGGCAGCTGGCACCAGGTCTACCTCGAGGCCAGCCAGCGAAAGGCCGAGAACCGGCTGCCCGGCACCAGGTCTACCCGAGACCCGGCTGTGAAAGGCCGAGACCGGCTGCCGGCACCAGGTGTACCCGAGGCCGGCCGAAAGGCTGAGACCGGCTGCCGGCACCAGGTCTACCCGTGGCACGGCAGCGAAAGGCCGAGACTGGCTGCCGGCACCAGGTCTACCCGCAGCCGCGGCCGAAAGGCGAGACCGGCTGCCGGCACCAGGTCTACCCGCGGCGTCAGCGAAAGGCTAAGACCGGCTGCCGGCACCAGGTCTACCCAGCGGCGAGGCGCAAAAGGCTGGGACTGGCTGCCGGCAACAGGTCGACCCAGCGGCGCAGCGCGAAGGCTAAGACCGGCTGCCGGCAACAGGTCTACCCGAGGCCGGCCGGCGAAATGCTGAGACCGGCAGCCGGCACCAGGTCCACCCAGCGACGCGGCGAAAGGCTGAGACCGACGGCCGGCACCAGGTCCACACCGCGGCCGAGGCGCGAAGGCTAAGACCGGCAGCCGGCGCCAGGTCTATCCAGCGGCAGCGGCGAAGAGCTGAGACCGACTGCCGGCAACAGGTCGACCTTCGCGGCCGAGCGCGAAGGCTGAGACCGGTTGCCAACACCAGATCTAACCCGAAGCGCGGCGAAAGGCTGAGACCGGCTGCCAACACCAGGTCTACCCGAGGCCGGCCGGCGAAAGGCCGAGACCGGCTGCCCGGCACCAGGTCTACCCCACGGCCCGGCGAAAGGCTGAGACCGGCTGCCGGCACCAGGTCCACACCGCGGCGGGGCAGCGAAGGCTGAGACCGGCTGCCGGCACCAGGTCTACCCGAGAACCGGCTCGCGAAGGTCGAGACCGGCTGCCGGCACCAGGTCTACCCAGCGGCCCGCGGCGCGAAAGGCTGAGACCGGCTGCCGGCACCAGGTCTACCCGCGGCGCAGCGCGAAGGCTGAGACCGGCTGCCGCCACCAGGTCTACCCGCGGCGTGGGCGAAAGGCTGAGACCGGCTGCCGGCACCAGGTCTACCCGCGGCGCGGCGCGAAGGCTAAGACCGGCAGCCGGCACCAGGTCTACCCGAGGCCGGCCGCGAAAGGTCGAGACCGGCTGCCGGCACCAGGTCTACGCCGAGACCGGCTGTGAAAGGCTGAGACCGGCTGCCGGCACCAGGTCTACCCGCGGCCCAGCTGCGAAAGGCTGAGACCGGCTGCCGGCACCAGGTCTACCCGCGGCGGGGCGCGAAAGGCTGAGACCGGCTGCCGGCACCAGGTCTATCCGAGGCCGGCGCGAAAGGTCGAGACAGGTCTGCCGGCAGCCAGGTCTACCCGGCGGGCGCGAAAGGCCAAGACCGGCAGCCGGCACTAGGTCTACCCGAAGGGGCGTGAAAGGCTGAGACCGGCTGCCGGCACCAGGTCTATCCCGCGGCAGCGGCGCGAAGGCTCAGACCGGCTGCCGGCACCAGGTCTACCTCGAGGCCAGCGAAAGGCTGAGACCGGCTGCCGGCACCAGGTCTACCTCGAGGTTAGGCAGCGAAGGCTGAGACCGGCTGCCGGCACCAGGTCTACCCGCGGCCCGGCAGCGAAGGCTGAGACCGGCTGCCGGCACCAGGTCTACCCAGCGGCCGGCAGCGAAAGGCTGAGACCGGCTGCCGGCACCAGGTCTACCCCGCGGTCGGCGCGAAGGCTGAGACCGGCTGCCGGCAACAGGTCTACCTTGCGGCGAGCGCGAAAGGCTGAGACCGGCTGCCGGCACCAGGTCTACCTTGAGACCCGGCTGCGAAGGCGAGACCGGCTGCGGCACCAGGTCTACCCGCGGGGGGTCGCGAAGGCTGAGACCGGCTGCCGGCACCAGGTCCACACCGCGAAGGGGCGGCGAAAGGTCGAGACCGGCTGCCGGCACCAGGTCTACCCAGCGGCAGCGCGAAAGGCTGAGACCGGCTGCCCGGCACCGGGTCTACCCGAGGCCAGCCGAGAAAGGCTGAGACCGGCTGCCGGCACCAGGTCTACCCAGCGGCCGGCCAGCGAAAGGCTGAGACCGGCTGCCGGCACCAGGTCTAACCCGCGGCGTGGCAGCGAAGGCTGAGACCGGCTGCCGGCCACCAAGTCTACCCAGCGGCACTGCGTGAAAGGCCGAGACGGCTGCCCGGCACCAGGTCTACCCGTGGCCCGGCAGCGAAAGTCTGAGACCGGCTGCCGGCAACAGGTCTAACCCGAGGCCAGCCAGCGAAGGCCGAGACCGGCTGCCGGCACCAGGTCTACCCCGGCCTGGCGGCGAAAGGCTGAGACCGGCTGCCGGCACCGGGTCTAACCCGAGGCCAGGCCCGAAAGGCGAGACCGGCTGCCGGCACCAGGTCTACCCGACGGCGTGGCGCGAAAGGCTGAGACCGGCTGCCCGGCACCGGGTCTAACCCGAGGCCGGCGTGAAAGGCTGAGACCGGCTGCCGGCACCAGGTCTACCCGCGGCGTGGCGAGAAAGGCTAAGACCGGCTGCCGGCACCAGGTCTATCCCGCGACGGGGCGTGAAGGCTAAGACCGGCAGCTGGCACCAGGTCTATCCAGCGGCCCGGCAGCGAAAGGCTGATACCGGCAGCCGGCACCAGATCTACCCAGCGGCGAGGCGCCAAAGGCTGGGACTGGCTGCCGGCAACAGGTCTACCCTGCGGCGCTAGCGCAAAGGCTAAGACCGGCTGCCGGCAGCAGGTCTACCCGAGGCCGGCCGGCGAAATGCTGAGACCGGCAGCCGGCACCAGGTCCACCCAGCGGCCTGGCAGCGAAAGGCTGAGACCGGCAGCCGGCACCAGGTCCACACCGCGGCCGAGGCGCGAAGGCTAAGACCGGCAGCCGGCGCCAGGTCTATCCAGCGGCGCGGCCGAAGAGCTGAGACCGGTTGCCAACAACAGGTCTAACCAGCCGGCCGAGCTGAGACGGCTGCCAACACCAGGTCTACCCGGGGCCGGCCGAGCGAAAGGCCGAGACCGGCTGCCCGGCACCAGGTCTACCCACGGCGGCGGCCCGAAAGGCTGAGACCGGCTGCCGGCACCAGGTCTACCCGCGGGGGAGTGCGAAAGGCTGAGACCGGCTGCCGGCACCAGGTCTACCCGGCCGAGCGGCGCGAAAGGCCGAGACCGGCAGCCGGCACCAGGTCTACCCGCTGACGAGCGCGAAAGGCTGAGACCGGCTGCCGGCAACAGGTCTACCTTGCGGCGGGGCAACGCGAAAGGCTGAGACCGGCTGCCGGCACCAGGTCTACCCGCGGGCGGCAGCGAAAGGCTCAGACCGGCTGCCGGCACCAGGTCTACCCGAGACCCGACTCGCGAAAGGCCGAGACCGGCTGCCGGCACCAGGTCTACCCGCGGCCGCGGCGCTAAAGGCTGAGACCGGCTGCCGGCACCAGGTCTACCTTGTGCAGCGGCCGCGAAAGGCTGAGACCGGCTGCCGCCACCAGGTCTACCTGCTGGCCCGAGCGCGAAAGGCTGAGACCGGCTGCCGGCACCAGGTCTATCCAGCGGCCCGGCAGCGAAAGGCTAAGACCGGCAGCCCGGCACGAGGTCTACCCGAGGCCGGCCGGCGAAAGGTCGAGACCGGCTGCCGGCACCAGGTCTGCCGAAACCGGCTGTGAAAGGCTGAGACCGGCTTCCGGCACCAGGTCTACCCGAGGCGCGCTGCGAAAGGATGAGACCGGCTGCCGGCAACAGGTCTACCTATGCGGCCGAGCGCTGAAGGCTGAGACCTGCTGCCAACACCAGGTCTAATCCGAGGCCCGGCCAGCGAAAGGTCGAGACCGTCTGCCCGGCACCGGGTCTACCCGCGAAGGGCGTGAAAGGCTGAGACCGGCTGCGGCACCCGGTCTATCCAGCGGCCGGCAGCGAAAGGATGAGACCGGCTGCCGGCACCAGGTCTACCTCGAGGCCAGCGGCGAAAGGCTGAGACCGGCTGCCGGCACCAGGTCTACCCTCGAGGTTAGGCACGAAAGGCTGAGACCGGCTGCCGGCACCAGGTCCACCCACGACGAGCGCGAAAGGCTGAGACCGGCTGCCGGCAACAGGTCTACCTTGCGGCCGAGCGCGAAGGCTGAGACCGGCTGCCGGCAACAGGTCAACCTTGCGGCGGGGCAGCGAAAGGCTGAGACCGGCTGCCGGCACCAGGTCTACCCGCGGCCCGGCAGCGAAGGCTGAGACCGGCTGCCGGCACCAGGTCTACCCGCGGCCCGCGGCGAAGGCTGAGACCGACTGCCGACACCAGGTCTACCCAGCGGTCGCGGCGCGAAGGCTGAGACCGGCTGCCAGCAACAGGTCTACCTTGCGGCGGGGCGCGAAAGGCTGAGACCGGCTGCCGGCACCAGGTCTACCTCGAGACCGGCTGCGAAGGCCGAGACCGGCTGCCGGCACCATGTCTACACTGCGGGGGTGCGAAGGCTGAGACCGGCTGCCGGCACCAGGTCCACACCGCGGAAAGGCGCGAAGGTCGAGACCGGCTGCCGGCACCAGGTCTACCCGCGGCCCGGCGCGAGAAAGCTGAGACCGGCTGCCGGCACCAGGTCTACCGAGGCCAGCCGAGAAAGGCTGAGACCGGCTGCCGGCACCAGGTCTACCCGCGGCGGCGCGAGAGCTGAGACCGGCTGCCGGCACCAGGTCTACCCAGCGGCGTGGCAGCGAAGGCTGAGACCAGCTGCCGGCACCAGGTCTACCCGGCGGCCTTGGCGAAAGGCTGAGACCGGCTGCCGGCAACAGGTCTACCCGCGGCGTGGCGCGAAAGGCTGAACCGACTGCCGGCACCAGGTCTATCCCGCGGCAGCGGCGCGAAAGGTCGAGACCGGCTGCCGGCACCAGGTCTACCCGAGACCGGCTGTGAAAGGCCGAGACCGGCTGCCGGCACCAGGTCTACCCGCGGCCGAGCGCGAAGAGCTGAGACCAGCTGCCGGCACCAGGTCTACCCGAGGCCGGCCGCGAAGGCTGAGACCGCCTGCCGGCACCAGGTCCACCCGCTGACGGGGCGGCGAAAGGCCGAGACCGGCTGCCGGCACCAGGTCTACCCGCGGCGCGCGCGAAAGAATGAGACCGGCTGCCGGCAACAGGTCTACCTTGCGGCGAGCGCGAAGGCTGAGACCTGCTGCCAACACCAGGTCTAACCCGAGGCCGGCCGCGAAGATCGAGACCGTCTGCCGGCACCAGGTCTACCCGCGGCCGAGCGCGAAGGCCGAGACCGGCTGCCGGCACCAGGTCTACCCGAGCGCGGCGGCGAAGGCTGAGACCAGCAGCCGGCACCAGGTCTACCCAGCGGCGCGGCAGCGAAGAGCTGAGACCGGCTGCCGGCACCAGGTCTACCCAGCGGCGGGGCGCGAAGGCTAAGACCAGCAGCCGGCACCAGGTCTATCCAGCGGCGCGGCAGCGAAAGGCTGAGACCGACTGCCGGCAACAGGTCTACCCGGGGCGAACGCGAAAGGCTGAGACCGGTTGCCAACACCAGGTCTAACCCGAAGCGCTGGCGCGAAAGGCCGAGACCGTCTGCCGGCACCAGGTCTACCCGCGGCGAACGCGCGAAAGGCTGAGACTGGATGCCGGCACCAGGTCTACTCCGAGGGGGGTCGCGAAAGGTTGAGACTGGCTGCCGGCAACAGGTCTACCTTGCGGCGGGGGCGAAAGGCCGAGGGCGGCTGCCGGCACCAGGTCTATCTTCGCGTCGGCGCGCGAAGGCTGAGACCGGCAGCCGGCACCAGGTCTACCCGAGCGCGGCGCGAAAGGCCAAGACCGACTGCCGGCACCAGGTCTACCCAGCGACAAGGCGCGAAAGGCTGAGACCAACAGCCGGCACCAGGTCTACCCAGCGGGGCACCGCGAAAAGGCTGAGACCGGCTGCCGGCACCAGGTCTACCCGAGGCCCCGACCGCTGAAAGGCTGAACCGGCTGCCGGCACCAGGTCTACCCGAGGCCGGCGCGCGAAAGGCTGAGACCGGCTGCCCGGCACCGGGTCTACCCGAGGCCGGCCGCGAAGGCTGAGACCGGCTGCCGGCACCAGGTCTACCGAGGCCGGCCGCGAAAGGCTGAGACCGGCTGCCGGCACCAGGTCCACCCGCGGCGACGCGCGAAATGCTGAGACCGGCTGCCGGCACCAGGTCCACACCGCGGCCAGGCGCGAAAGGCTGAGACCGGCAGCCGGCACCAGGTCTACCCGAGGCCCGGACGCCGTAAAGGCTGAGACCGGCTGCCAGCACCAGGTCCACCCAGCGACAGAGCGCGAAAGGCGAGACAGCTGCCGGCACCAGGTCTACTCCGAGGGGGGTCGCGAAAGGTTGAGACTGGCTGCCGGCAACAGGTCTACCTGCGGCCCGAGCGCGAAGGCTGAGACCGGCTGCCGGCACCAGGTCTATCTTGCGGCGCGGCGCGAAAGGCTGAGACCGGCCGCCGGCACCAGGTCTACCCGAGGTCGGCGCGAAGGCTGAGACCGGCTGCGGCACCAGGTCTACCCATGACGGGCGTGAAGGCGAGACCGGCTGCCGGCACCAGGTCTACCCGCGGCGCGCGCGAAGGCTGAGACCGGCTGCCGGCACCAGGTCTACCCGAGGCGCGCGCGAAAGGCCGAGACCGGCTGCCGGCACCAGGTCTACCCGAGGCGCGGCGCGAAGGCCAAGACCGGCTGCCGGCACCAGGTCTACCCGCGACAGGCGCGAAGGCTGAGACCAACAGCCGGCACCAGGTCTACCCAGCGGGGCACGCGAAAGGCTGAGACCGGCTGCCGGCACCAGGTCTACCCGAGGCCCGGCCCGGCGAAAGGCTGAGACCGGCTGCGGCACCAGGTCTACCCGAGGCCGGCCAGCGAAGGCTGAGACCGGCTGCCGGCACCAGGTCTACCCGGCCGACGGCGAAGGCTGAGACCGGCTGCCGGCACCAGGTCTACCCGAGGCCGACGCGAGAGGCTGAGACCGGCTGCCGGCACCAGGTCCACCCAGCGACGGCCGCGAAATGCTGAGACCGGCTGCCGGCACCAGGTCTACCCAGCGGTCGCGGCGAAAGGCTGAGACCGGCTGCCGGCACCAGGTCTACCCTGCGGCGTGGCAGCGAAAGCTGAACCGGCTGCCGGCACCAGGTCTACCCGAGACCGGCGCGAAAGGCTGAGACCGGCTGCCGGCAACAGGTCTACCTTCGCGGCGCGGCGCGAAGGCTGAGACCTGCTGCCAACACCAGGTCTACCCACGGCCCGGCGGCGAAAGGCTGAGACCGGCTGCCGGCACCAGGTCTACCCGAGGCCGGCCGAGAAAGGCTGAGACCTGCTCTCGGAACCGGGTCTACCCAGCGAGGCGCGCGAAAGGCTGAGACCGGCTGCCCGGCACCGTGTCTACCCGAGGCCCGGCCGGCGAAGGCTGAGACCGGCTGCCGGCACCAGGTCTACCTTGCGGCTGTGCGCGAAGGCTGAGCCGGCAGCCGGCACCAGGTCTACCCGAGGCCGGCAGCGAAAGGCTGAGACCGGCTGCCGGCACCAGGTCTACCCAGCGGCCGGCAGCGAAAGGCTGAGACCGGCTGCCGGCACCAGGTCTACCATGACTGGCCGGCGCGAAAGGCTGAGACCGGCTGCCGGCACCAGGTCCACCCGCTGACGAGCGCGAAGGCTGAGACCGGCTGCCGGCACCAGGTCTACCCAGCGGCGCGGCAGCGAAAGGATGAGACCGGCTGCCGGCAACAGGTCTACCCGCGGCGGGGCGAAAGGCTGAGACCTGCTGCCAACACCAGGTCTAACCCGAGGCCGGCCGGCGAAAGGTCGAGACCGGCTGCCGGCACCAGGTCTACCCGCGGCGGGCGCGAAGGCAGAGACCGGCTGCCGGCACCAGGTCTACCCAGCGGCGCGGCGCGAAGGCTGAGACCGGCTGCCGGCACCAGGTCCACCTCGCGACGAGCGCGAAAGGCTGAGACCGGCTGCCGGCACCAGGTCTACCCGCGGTCGCGGCGCGAAAGGCTGAGACCGGCTGCCGGCAACAGGTCTACCTTGCGGCGGGGCAGCGAAAGGCTGAGACCGGCTGCCGGCACCAGGTCTAACCCGCGACCCGGCGCGAAAGGCTGAGACCGGCTGCCGGCACCAGGTCTATCCAGCGGCGGGCAGCGAAGGCTAAGACCGGCAGCCGGAACCAGGTGCACCCGAGGCCGGCCGAGAAAGGCTGAGACCGGCTGCCGGCACCAGGTCTACCTTGAGACCGGCTGCGAAAGGCCGAGACCGGCTGCCGGCACCAGGTCTACCCGGGGCCGGCGCGAAGGCTGAGACCGGCTGCCGGCACCAGGTCTACCCAGCGGCACTGCGGCGAAAGGCTGAGACCGGCTGCCGGCACCAGGTCTACCAGCGGTCGCGCGGCGAAAGGCTGAGACCGGCTGCCGGCAACAGGTCTACCCGAGGGGTCGAAAGGTTGAGACTGGCTGCCGGCAACAGGTCTACCTTCGCGGCGAGGCGCGAAAGGCCGAGACCGGCTGCCGGCACCAGGTCTATCTTCGGCAGCGGCGCGAAGGCTGAGGCCGGCAGCCGGCACCAGGTCTACCCGAGGTCGGCCGCTGAAAGGCCGAGACCGGCTGCCGGCACCAGGTCTACCCGAGCGCGGCGTGAGCCGAGACCGGCTGCCGGCACCAGGTCTACCCAGCGACAGAGCGCGAAAGACTGAGACAAACAACCGGCACCAAGGTCTACCCCCGCGGGGGCAACGCGAAAGGCTGAGACCGGCTGCCGGCACCAGGTCTACCCATGAGACAGCGAAAGGCTAAGACCGGCTGCCGGCACCAGGTCTACCCGAGGCCGACCGCGAAGGCTGAGACCGGCTGCCGGCACCGGGTCTACCCGAGGCCGGCGCGAAAGTCTGAGACCGGCTGCCGGCAACAGGTCTACCCGAGGCCGGCCGCGAAGGCTGAGACCGGCTGCCGGCACCAGGTCCACCCGGCGACGGCCGCAGCGAAATGCTGAGACCGGCTGCCGGCACCAGGTCCACACCCGCGACGGGGCAGCGAAAGGCTGAGACCGGCTGCCGGCGCCAGGTCTACCCGCAGCGGGCAGCGAAAGGCTGAGACCGGCTGCCAGCACCAGGTCTACCCGCGGTCGCGGCGCGAAAGGCTGAGACCGGCTGCCGGCACCAGGTCTACCTTAGCGGCGCGGCAGCGAAGAGCTGAGACCGGCTGCCGGCACCAGGTCTACCCGAGACCGGCCGCAAAGGCTGAGACCGGCTGCCGGCAACAGGTCTACCTTAGCGGCGTAGCGCTGAAAGGCTGAGACTGGCTGCCAACACCAGGTCTAACCCGAGGCCGGCCGCAAAGACCGAGACCGGCTGCCGGCACCAGGTCTACCCGAGGCGCGGCAGCGAAGGACGAGACCGGCTGCCGGCACCAGGTATACCCGAGCGCTGGCGGCGAAAGACTGAGACCGGCTGCCGGCACCAGGTCTATCCCAGCGGCGGCGGCAGCGAAAGGCTGAGACCAACAGCCGGCACCAGGTCTACCCGGGGCAACGCGAAAGGCTGAGACCGGCTGCCGGCACCAGGTCCACCCTGCGGCAGCGGCGAAATGATGAGACCGGCTGCCGGCAACAGGTCTACCTTGCGGCGAGGCGCGAAAGGCTGAGACCTGCTGCCAACACCAGGTCTACCCACGAGCGCTGGCGCGAAGGCTGAGACCGGCTGCCGGCACCAGGTCTACCCGAGGCCGGCCGAGAAAGGCTGAGACCTGCTCTCGGAACCGGGTCTACCCAGCGGGGGCAACAGCGAAAGGCTGAGACCGGCTGCCGGCACCGTGTCTACCCGAGGCCGGCCGCGAAAGGCTGAGACCGGCTGCCGGCACCAGGTCTACCCGCGGCATGGCGCCAAAAGGCTGAGACCGGCTGCCGGCACCAGGTCTACCTTTAGGCAGCGGCGCGAAGGCTGAGACCGGCTGCCGGCACCAGGTCCACCCAGCGACAGGCGCTGAAAGGCTGAGACCGGCTGCCGGCACCAGGTCTACCCAGCGGTCGCGGCAGCGAAAGGATGAGACCGGCTGCCGGCAACAGGTCTACCCGCGGCCCGAGCGCGAAAGGCTGAGACCTGCTGCCAACACCAGGTCTAACCCAAGGCCGGCCGGCGAAAGGTGAGACCGGCTGCCGGCACCAGGTCTACCCGCGGCCGGGCGCTGAAAGGCTGAGACCGGCTGCCGGCATCGGGTCTACCCGAGGCCGGCCGGCGAAGGCTGAGACCGGCTGCTGGCACCAGGTCCACCCGCGACCCGAGCGCGAAAGGCTGAGACCGGCTGCCGGCACCAGGTCCACACTGCGACGGGGGCGGCGAAGGCTGAGACCGGCTGCCGGCACCAGGTCTACCCAGCGGTCGCGGCGCGAAAGGATGAGACCGGCTGCCGGCACCAGGTCTACCCAGCGACGGGGGCGGCGAAAGGCTGAGACCGGCTGCCGGCACCAGGTCTATCCAGCGGCCCGGCAGCGAAAGGCTAAGACCGGCAGCCGGAACCAGGTGCACCACGAGGCCGGCCGAGAAAGGCTGAGACCGGCTGCTGGCACCAGGTCTACCTTGAGACCGGCTGCGAAAGGCTGAGACCGGCTGCCGGCACCAGGTCTACCCAGCGGCACTGCGCGAAAGGCTGAGACCGGCTGCCGGCACCAGGTCTACCCAGCGGCCGGCGCGAAAGGCTGAGACCGGCTGCCGGCACCAGGTCTACCCGCGACGCGGCCGCGAAAGGCTGAGACCGGCTGCCGGCACCAGGTCTACCCAGCGGTACGAGCGCGAAAGGCTGAGACCTGGCTGCCAACACCAGGTCTAACCCGAGGCCGGCCGCAAAGACCGAGACCGGCTGCCGGCACCAGGTCTACCCGAGGCGGCGGCGAAAGGACGAGACCGGCTGCCGGCACCAGGTATACCCGGTAGCGCGAAGGGCGAGACCGGCTGCGGCACCAGGTCTACCCGGCGGCGAGCTGAGACTGCCGGCACCAGGTCTATCCAGCGGCCGAGCGCGAAAGGCTGAGACCAACAGCCGGCACCAGGTCTACCCGCGGGGCAACGCGAAAGGCTGAGACCGGCTGCCGGCACCAGGTCCACCCTGCGGGGCGGTCGCGAAATGATGAGACCGGCTGCCGGCAACAGGTCTACCTTGCGGCGAGGCGCTGAAGGCTGAGACCTGCTGCCAACACCAGGTCTACCCCACGGCCGGCGGCGAAAGGCTGAGACCGGCTGCCGGCACCAGGTCTACCCGAGGCCGGCCGAGAAAGGCTGAGACCTGCTCTCGGAACCGGGTCTACCCCGGGGCAACGCGAAAGGCTGAGACCGGCTGCCGGCACCGTGTCTACCCCGAGGCCGGCCGCGAAAGGCTGAGACCGGCTGCCGGCACCAGGTCTACCCGCGGCATGGCGCGAAGGCTGAGACCGGCTGCCGGCACCAGGTCTACCTTTCGGCAGCGGCAGCGAAAGGCTGAGACCGGCTGCCGGCACCAGGTCCACCCGCGACGGGGCGCGAAGGCTGAGACCGGCTGCCGGCACTAGGTCTACCCGCGGTGCGGCAGCGAAGGATGAGACCGGCTGCCGGCAACAGGTCTACCCGCGGCCCGGGGGCGAAAGGCTGAGACCTGCTGCCAACACCAGGTCTAACCCAAGGCCGGCCGGCGAAGGTCGAGACCGGCTGCCGGCACCAGGTCTACCCCGCGGCCAGGCAGCGAAGGCTGAGACCGGCTGCCGGCATCGGGTCTACCCGAGGCCGGCCGCGAAAGGCTGAGACCGGCTGCTGGCACCAGGTCCACCCGCTGACCCGGGGCGAAAGGCTGAGACCGGCTGCCGGCACCAGGTCTACCTTGTGGCGGGGGGCGAAAGGCTAGAGACCGGCTGCCGGCACCAGGTCTACCCAGCGGTCGCGGCGAAAGGATGAGACCGGCTGCCGGCACCAGGTCTACCCAGCGAGCCGGGCGCTGAAAGGCTGAGACCGGCTGCCGGCACCAGGTCTATCCAGCGAGCGCGGCGCGAAGGCTAAGACCGGCAGCCGGAACCAGGTGCACCACGAGGCCGGCCGAGAAAGGCTGAGACCGGCTGCTGGCACCAGGTCTACCTTGAGACCGGCTGCGAAAGGCCGAGACTGGCTGCCGGCACCAGGTCTACCCAGCGGCACTGCGGCCGAAGGCCGAGACCGGCTGCCGGCACCAGGTCTACCCAGCGAGCTGGCAGCGAAAGAGCTGAGACCGGCTGCCGGCAACAGGTCTACCTTGCGGCGGGCGCGAAAGGCTGAGACCGGCTGCCGGCACCAGGTCTACCCGAGGCCGGCCGCGAAATGCTGAGACCGGCAGCCGGCACCAGGTCCACCCCGGCGGCCGCGGCGAAAGGCTGAGATCGGCAGCCGGCACCAGGTCTACCCGAGGCCGGACGTAAAGGCTGAGACCGGCTGCCAGCACCAGGTCCACCCCGCGGCCGGGCGCGAAAGGCCGAGACCGGCTGCCGGCACCAGGTCTACCCGGGGGGTCGCGAAAGGTTGAGACTGGCTGCCGGCACCAGGTCTACCACTGCGGCGCGGCGCGAAGGCTGAGACCGGCTGCGGCACCAGGTCTACCCGAGGCCGGCGTGAAAGGCTGAGACCGGCTCCCGGCACCAGGTCTACCCAGCGGCGCGCGCGAAGGCTGAGACCGGCTGCCGGCACCAGGTCTACCCAGCGGCGCTGGCGAAAGGCTGAGACCGGCTGCCGGCACCAGGTCTATCCCCGCGACGGGGCGCGAAAGGCTGAGACCGGCTAGCCGGCACCAGGTCTACCCGAGGCCAGCCGGCGAAAGGCCGAGACCGGCTGCCGGCACCAGGTCTACCCGAGACCGGCTGTGAAGGCCGAGACCGGCTGCCGGCACCAGGTCTACCCGGCGGCCGGGCAGCGAAAGGCTGAGACCGGCTGCCGGCACCAGGTCTATCCAGCGGCGCGGCGCGAAAGGCTGAGACCGGCTGCCGGCACCAGGTGTACCACGAGGCCGGCCGAGAAAGGCTGAGACCGGCTGCCGGCACCAGGTCTACCCAGCGGCGTTCGCGCGAAAGGCTGAGACCGGCTGCCGGCACCAGGTCTACCCGCGGCGGCGCGAAAGGCTGAGACCGGCTGCCGGCACCAGGTCTACCCATGACAGCGCGGCGCGAAAGGCCGAGACCGGCTGCCGGCACCAGGTCTACCCTGCGGCGTTGGCAGCGAAAGGCTAAGACCGGCTGCCATCACCAGGTCTACCCGCGGCGGGGCGCGAAAGGCTGGGGACCGGCTGCCGGCAACAGGTCTACCCAGCGGCGCCCAGCGAAAGGCTAAGACCGGCTGCCGGCAACAGGTCTACCCTGCGGCGCGAGCGAAGGCCGAGACCGGCTGCCGCCACCAGGTCTACCCTGCGGCGCGGCGCTAAAGGCTGAGACCGGCCGCCGGCACCAGGTATACCCACGGGGCGGCGCAAAGGCTGAGACCGGCTGCCGGCACCAGGTCCACACTGCGAAGGGGGTGAAAGGCTGAGACCGGCTGCCGGCACCAGGTCTATCTTGCGGCCGGCGGCGAAGGCTGAACCGGCTGCCGGCACCAGGTCTACCCAGCGGCGGCGAAAAGCTAAGACCGGCAGCCGGCACCGGGTCTACCCGAGGCCGGCCGAGCGAAAGGTCGAGACCGGCTGCCGGCACCAGGTCTACCCGAGACCGGCTGTGAAAGGCTGAGACCGGCTGCCGGCACCAGGTCTACCCTTGGCGCGCGTTGCGAAAGGATGAGACCGGCTGCCGGCAACAGGTCTACCTTGCGGCCGGGCAGCGAAGGCTGAGACCTGCTGCCAACACCAGGTCTAACCCGAGGCCGGATGCGAAGGTGAGACCGTCTGTCGGCACCAGGTCTACCTCCGAGGCCGAAGCGCTGAAAGGCTGAGACCGGCAGCCGGCACCAGGTGTACCCGAGGCCGGCCGGCGAAATGCTGAGACCGGCAGCCGGCACCAGGTCCACCCCAGGCAGCGCGCGAAAGGCTGAGATCGGCAGCCGGCACCAGGTCTACCCGAGGCCCGGACGCTAAAGGCTGAGACCGGCTGCCAGCACCAGGTCCACCCGCTGACGGGGGCGCGAAAGGCCGAGACTGGCTGCCGGCACCAGGTCTACTCCGAGGGGGTGCGAAAGGTTGAGACTGGCTGCCGGCAACAGGTCTACCTTGAGGCGTGGCGCGAAAGGCTGAGACCGGCTGCCGGCACCGGGTCTAACCCGAGGCCGGCGTGAAAGGCTGAGACCGGCTCCCGGCACCAGGTCTACCCAGCGGCGCTGCAGCGAAGAGCTAAGACCAGCTGCCGGCACCAGGTCTACCTTGCGGCGGGCGGCGAAAGGCTGAGACCTGCTGCCAACACCAGGTCTATCCAGCGACGGGGCGCGAAGGCTAAGACCGGCAGCCGGCACCAGGTCTACCTCGAGGCCAGCCGCGAAAGGCTGAGACCGGCTGCCGGCACCGTGGTCTACCCGAGACCGGCTGTGAAAGGCCGAGACCGGCTGCCGGCACCAGGTCTATCCCGCTGACGGGGGCAGCGAAAGGCTGAGACCGGCAGCCGGCACCAGGTCTATCCAGCGGCCAGCGGCGAGAAAGGCTGAGACCGGCTGCCGGCACCAGGTGTACCACGAGGCCGGCCGAGAAAGGCTGAGACCGGCTGCCAGCACCAGGTCTACCCCGCGGCGTTGCGCGAAAGGCTAAGACCGGCTGCCGGCACCGGGTCTACCCCGCGGCGAGGCGCAAAAGGCTGGGACTGGCTGCCGGCACCAGGTCTACCCCGCAGCGCGGCGCGAAAGGCCGAGACCGGCTGCCGGCACCAGGTCTACCCTGCGGCGTTGCGCGAAAGGCTAAGACCGGCTGCCGGCACCAGGTCTACCCCGCGGCGAGGCGCGAAAGGCTGGGACTGGCTGCCGGCAACAGGTCTACCCGGGCGCAGCAGCGAAAGGCTAAGACCGGCTGCCGGCAACAGGTCTACCCCTGCGGCCGCCGGCAGCGAAAGGCCGAGACCGGCTGCCGCCACCAGGTCTACCCTGCGGCGCGGCGCTAAAGGCCGAGACCGGCCGCCGGCACCAGGTATACCCCACGGGGCGGCGCAAAAGGCTGAGACCGGCTGCCGGCACCAGGTCCACACTGCGAAGGGGCGTGAAAGGCTGAGACCGGCTGCCGGCACCAGGTCTATCTTGCGGCGCGGCGCGAAAGGCTGAGACCGGCTGCCGGCACCAGGTCTACCAGCGGCCGGCGGCGAAAGAGCTAAGACCGGCAGCCGGCACCGGGTCTACCCGAGGCCGGCCGCGAAAGGTCGAGACCGGCTGCCGGCACCAGGTCTACTTCGAGACCGGCTGTGAAAGGCTGAGACCGGCTGCCGGCACCAGGTCTACCCCGCGGCGCGGCACGAAAGGATGAGACCGGCTGCCGGCAACAGGTCTACCTTGCGGCGGGGCGCGAAAGGCTGAGACCTGCTGCCAACACCAGGTCTAACCCGAGGCCGGCCGCGAAAGGTCGAGACCGTCTGCCGGCACCAGGTCTACCTCGAGGCCAGGCGCGAAAGGCTGATACCGGCAGCCGGCACCAGGTGTACCCCGAGGCCGGCCGAGAAAGGCTGAGACCGGCTGCCGGCACCAGGTCTAACCCGTGGCGTGGCGCGAAAGGCTGAGACCGGCTGCCGGCACCAGGTCTACCCCGTGGCACGGCGCGAAAGGCCGAGGCTGGCTGCCGGCACCAGGTCTACCCGCGGCCCAGCGGCAGCGAAGGCCGAGACCGGCTGCCGGCACCAGGTCTACCCCGCGGCGTCGCGTGCGAAAGGCTAAGACCGGCAGCCGGCGCCAGGTCTATCCCGCGGCGCGGCGCGAAAGGCTGAGACCGACTGCCGGCAACAGGTCGACCTTGCGGTGGGGCGCGAAAGGCTGAGACCGGTTGCCAACACCAGGTCTAACCCGAGGCGCGGCGCGAAAGGCTGAGACCGGCTGCCGGCACCAGGTCTACCCCGAGACCGGCTGTGAAAGGCCGAGACCGGCTGCCGGCACCAGGTCTACCCCGCGGCGCGGCGCGAAAGGCTGAGACCGGCTGCCGGCACCAGGTCTATCCAGCGGCGTGACGCGAAAGGCTGAGACCGGCTGCCGGCACCAGGTCTAACCCGAGGCCGGCCGAGAAAGGCTGAGACCGGCTGCTGGCACCAGGTCTACCCGTGAAGCGCTGGCGAAAGGCTGAGACCGGCTGCCGGCACCAGGTCTAACCCGAGGCCGGCCGCGAAAGGCCGAGACCGGCTGCCGGCACCAGGTCTACCTTGCGGCCCGGGGCGAAAGGCTGAGACCGGCTAACGGCACCAGGTCTATCCCGCGAGCGCGCGCGAAGGCTGAGACCAACAGCCGGCACCAGGTCTACCCTGAGGTCGGCTGCGAAGGCTGAGACCGGCTGCCGGCACCAGGTCTACCCATGACGGGCAGCGAAAGGCCGAGACCGGCTGCCGGCACCAGGTCTACCCCGCGGCGACGCGAAAGAGATGAGACCGGCTGCCGGCAACAGGTCTACCTTGCGGCCCGGGGCGAAGGCTGAGACCTGCTGCCAACACCAGGTCTAACCCGAGGCCGGCCGGCGAAAGGTCGAGACCGTCTGCCGGCACCAGGTCTACCCGAGGCCGGCCAGCGAAAGGCTGAGACCGGCTGCCGGCACCAGGTCTACCTTGAGACCGGCTGCGAAAGGCCGAGACCGGCTGCCGGCACCAGGTCTACCCCCGAGCGCGGCGGCGAAAGGCTGAGACCAACAGCCGGCACCAGGTCTACCTCGAGGCCTGCCGCGAAGGATGAGACCGGCTGCCGGCACCAGGTCTACCAGCGGCGGACGCGAAAGGCTGAGACCGGCTGCCGGCACCAGGTCTACCCGCGGCGCGGCAGCGAAGGCTGAGATCGGCTGCCGGCACCAGGTCTACCCACGGCGATGGCCGCTGAAAGGCTGAGACCGGCTGCCGGCACCGGGTCTACCCGAGGCCGGCGAAAGGCTGAGACCGGCTGCCGGCACCAGGTCTACCCAGCGGCCGGGCGCGAAGAGCTGAGACCAGCTGCCGGCACCAGGTCCACCCCGCGATGGGGCGAAAGGCTGAGACCGGCTGCCGGCACCAGGTCTACCCGCGGCCGGCAGCGAAAGGCTGAGACCGGCTGCCGGCACCAGGTCTACCCGAGGCCGAGCGAGAAAGGCTGAGACCGGCTGCCGGCACCAGGTCTACCCGCGGCGCGCGCCGAAAGGTCGAGACCGGCTGCCGGCACCAGGTCTACTTCGAGACCGGCTGTGAAAGGCTGAGACCGGCTGCCGGCACCAGGTCTACCCCGCGGCGTGGCACGAAAGGATGAGACCGGCTGCCGGCAACAGGTCTACCTTGCGGCGGGGCGCGAAAGGCTGAGACCTGCTGCCAACACCAGGTCTAACCCGAGGCCGGCCGCGAAAGGTCGAGACCGTCTGCCGGCACCAGGTCTACCCCGCGGGGGGGTGCGAAAGGCTGAGACCGGCTGCCGGCACCGGGTCTACCCCGAGGCGCGGCGCGAAAGGCCAAGACCGGCAGCCGGCACTAGGTCTACCCGCTGACGGGCGTGAAAGGCTGAGACCGGCTGCCGGCACCAGGTCTATCCCGCGGCGCGACGCGAAAGGCTCAGACCGGCTGCCGGCACCAGGTCTACCTCGAGGCCAGGCGCGAAAGGCTGAGACCGGCTGCCGGCACCAGGTCTACCTCGAGGCCAGGCGGCCGAAAGGCTGAGACCGGCTGCCGGCACCAGGTCTACCCAGCGAGCGCGGCGCGAAGGCTGAGACCGGCAGCCGGCACCAGGTCTATCCCGCGGCGCGGCGCGAAAGGCTGATACCGGCAGCCGGCACCAAGTGTACCCCGAGGCCGGCCGAGAAAGGCTGAGACCGGCTGCCGGCACCAGGTCTAACCAGTGGCGTGGCGCGAAAGGCTGAGACCGGCTGCCGGCACCAGGTCTACCCCGAGGCACGGCGCGAAAGGCCGAGGCTGGCTGCCAACACCAGGTCTACCCCGCAGCGCGGCGCGAAAGGCCGAGACCGGCTGCCGGCACCAGGTCTACCCCGCGGCGTCGCGCGAAAGGCTAAGACCGGCTGCCGGCACCAGGTCTACCCCGCGGCGAGGCGCAAAAGGCTGGGACTGGCTGCCGGCAACAGGTCTACCCTGCGGCGCGGCGCTAAAGGCCGAGACCGGCTGCCGGCACCAGGTATACCCCACGGGGCGGCGCAAAAGGCTGAGACCGGCTGCCGGCACCAGGTCTACCCCGAGGCCGGCCGCGAAATGCTGAGACCGGCAGCCGGCACCAGGTCCACCCCGCGGCGCGGCGCGAAAGGCTGAGACCGGCAGCCGGCACCAGGTCCACACCGCGACGGGGCGCGAAAGGCTAAGACCGGCAGCCGGCGCCAGGTCTATCCCGCGGCGCGGCGCGAAAGGCTGAGACCGACTGCCGGCACCAGGTCGACCTTGAGGTGGGGCGCGAAAGGCTGAGACCGGTTGCCAACACCAGGTCTACCCCGCGGGGGGGTGCGAAAGGCTGAGACCGGCTGCCGGCACCAGGTCCACACCGCGAAGGCGGGCGAAGGTCGAGACCAGCTGCCGGCACCAGGTCTACCCCGCGGCGCGGCGCGAAAGGCTGAGACCGGCTGCCGGCACCAGGTCTACCCCGAGACCGGCTGTGAAAGGCTGAGACCGGCTGCCGGCACCAGGTCTACCCCGCGGCGCGGCGCGAAAGGCTGAGACCGGCTGCCGGCACCAGGTCTATCCCGCGGCGTGACGCGAAAGGCTGAGACCGGCTGCCGGCACCAGGTCTACCCCGCGGCGCGGCGCGAAAGGCTGAGACCGGCTGCCGGCACCAGGTCTACCCCGGGCGGCGCGAAGGCTGAGACCGGCTGCCGGCACCAGGTCTACCCTGGCGCGGCGCGAAAGGCTGAGACCGGCTGCCGGCACCAGGTCTACCCCGAGGCCGGCCGAGAAAGGCTGAGACCGGCTGCCGGCACCAGGTCTATCCAGCGGCCCGGCGCGAAGGCTGAGACCGGCTGCCGGCACCAGGTCTACCCGAAGGCCGGCGCGAAGGCTGAGACCGGCTGCCGGCACCAGGTCTAACCCGTGGCGTGGCGCGAAGGCTGAGACCGGCTGCCGGCACCAGGTCTACCCCGCGGCCGGCGCGAAATGCTGAGACCGGCTGCCGGCACCAGGTCTACCCGCGGCCGGCAGCGAAAGGCTTGAGACCGGCTGCCGGCACCAGGTCTACCCAGCGGCCGGCCAGCGAAAGGCTGAGACCGGCTGCTGGCACCAGGTCCACACCGCGAAGGGGCGCGAAAGGTCGAGACCGGCTGCCGGCACCAGGTCTACCCGAAGCGCGGCGCGAAGAGCTGAGACCGGCTGCCGGCACCGGGTCTACCCAGGCCAGCCGAAAGGCTGAGACCGGCTGCCGGCACCAGGTCTATCCCGCGGCGGGCGCGAAAGGCTGAGACCGGCTGCCGGCACCAGGTCTACCCTCGAGGCCGGCCAGCGAAAGGCTGAGACCGGCTGCCGGCACCAGGTCTACCCGAGGCCGGCCAGAAAGGCTGAGACCGGCTGCCGGCACCAGGTCTACCCGCGGCCGGGCGCGAAAGGCTGAGACCGGCTGCCGGCAACAGGTCTATCCCGCGGCGTGGCGCGAGGCTGAGACCGGCTGCCGGCACCAGGTCTACCCGCGGCGCGGCGCGAAGGCTGAGACCGGCTGCCGGCACCAGGTCTACCAGCGGCGCGGCGCGAAGGCTAAGACCGGCTGCCGGCACCGGGTCTACCCGAGGCCGGCCGAAAGGCTGAGACCAGCTGCTGGCACCAGGTCTACCCCGCGGCACGGCGCGAAAGGCTGAGACCGGCTGCCGGCACCAGGTCTAACCCGAGGCCGGCCGCGAAAGGCCGAGACCGGCTGCCGGCACCAGGTCTACCAGCGGCGAGGCGCGAAAGGCTGAGACCGGCTGCCGGCACCAGGTCTACCCGAGGCCGGCCGAAGGCTGAGACCGGCTGCCGGCACCAGGTCTACCCGCGGCGCGAGCGCTGAAGGCTAAGACCGGCTGCCGGCACCGGGTCTACCCGAGGCCGGCCGAGAAAGGCTGAGACCGGCTGCTGGCACCAGGTCTACCCGCGGCGCCGGCCGCGAAAGGCCGAGACCGGCTGCCGGCACCAGGTCTACCCTGCGACCGGCGCGAGGCTGAGACCGGCTGCCGGCACCAGGTCTACCCGAGGCCGGCCGCGAAAGGCTGAGACCGGCTGCCGGCACCAGGTCTACCCAGCGGCGCGGCGTGAAAGGCTGAGACCGGCTGCCGGCACCAGGTCTACCCGGGGCGCGGCAGCGAAGGCTGAGACCGGCTGCCGGCACCAGGTCTACCTTGACCCGGCGCGGCGAAAGGCTGAGACCGGCTGCCGGCACCAGGTCTAACCCGAGGCCGGCCGCGAAAGGCCGAACCGGCTGCCGGCACCAGGTCTACCAGCGGCCGGCGCGAAGGCTGAGACCGGCTGCCGGCACCAGGTCTACCCGCGGCACGACGCGAAGGCTGAGACCGGCTGCCGGCACCAGGTCTACCCGCGGCGCGGCGCGAAGGCTGAGACCGGCTGCCGGCACCAGGTCTACCCCGGCGCGCGCGAAAGGCTGAGACCGGCTGGCCGGCACCAGGTCTACCAGCGACGGGCGCGAAAGGCTGAGACCGGCAGCCGGCACCAGGTCTATCCGCGGCGCGCCGCTAAAGGCTGACACCGGCTGCCGGCACCAGGTCTACCCCGCGGCCCGGCGCGAAAGGCGAGACCGGCTGCCGGCACCAGGTCTACCCGGACGGAGCGAAAGGCTGAGACCGGCTGCCGGCACCAGGTCTACCCACGGCGTGGTGCGAAAGGCTGAGACCGGCTGCCGGCACCAGGTCTACCCGGGGGCGCGAAGGCTGAGACCGGCTGCCGGCAACAGGTCTACTCGCGCCGGCGGCCGAAAGGCCGAGACCGGCTGCCGGCACCAGGTCTAACCCGAGGCCGGCCGCGAAAGGCTGAGACCGGCTGCCGGCACCAGGTCTACCCGAGGCGCGGCGCGAAGGCTGAGACCGGCTGCCGCCACCAGGTCGACCTGCGGTCGGGGCGCGAAGGCTGAGACCGGCTGCCGGCACCAGGTCTACCCGAGGCGGCCGCGAAGGCTAAGACCGGCTGCCGGCACCAGGTCTACCCGAGGCCGGCCGAGAAGGCTGAGACCGGCTGCCGGCACCAGGTCTACCAGCGGCTAGCGCGAAAGGCTGAGACCGGCTGCCAGCACCAGGTCTACCCCCGGCCGTGGCGCGGGAAGGCTGAGACCGGCTGCCGGCACCAGGTCTACCTTGCGGCAGCGGCGCGAAAGGCTGAGACCGGCTGCCGGCACCAGGTCTACCCGCGGCCTGTGCGCGAAAGGCTGAGACCGGCTGCCGGCACCAGGTCTACCCGAGACCGGCTGCGAAAGGCTGAGACCGGCTGCCGGCACCAGGTCTACCCCGCGGCCGGCAGTGAAGGCTGAGACCGGCTGCCGGCACCAGGTCTACCCAGCGGCGCGGCGCGAAGGATGAGACCGGCTGCCGGCAACAGGTCTACCCCGCTGAGCGGCGCGAAAGGCTGAGACCGGCTGCCGGCACCAGGTCTACCCGCGGACGGGGCGTGAAAGGCTGAGACCGGCTGCCGGCACCAGGTCTACCTTTCGGCGCGGCGCGAAAAGCTGAGACCGGCTGCCGGCACCAGGTCCACCCCGCGACGGGGCGCGAAAGGCTGAGACCGGCTGCCGGCACCAGGTCTACCCCGCGGCGCGGCGCGAAAGGATGAGACCGGCTGCCGGCAGCAGGTCTACCCGCGGCGGGCGCGAAGGCTGAGACCGGCTGCCGGCACCAGGTCTAACCCGAGGCCGGCGGCGAAGGCTAAGACCGGCTGCCGGCACCAGGTCTACCCGCGGGAGCAGCGAAGGCTGAGACCGGCTGCCGGCACCGGGTCTACCCGAGGCCGGCCGAAAGGCTGAGACCGGCTGCCGGCACCAGGTCTACCCCGCGGGGCAGCGCGAAAGGCTGAGACCGGCTGCCGGCACCAGGTCTACCCCGAGGCGCTGGCCCGAAGGCTGAGACCGGCTGCTGGCACCAGGTCCACACCGCGACGAGGCGCGAAGGCTGAGACCAGCTGCCGGCACCAGGTCTACCAAGCGCTGGCGCGAAGGCTGAGACCGGCTGCCGGCACCGGGTCTACCCGAGGCCAGCCGAGAAAGGCTGAGACCGGCTGCCGGCACCAGGTCTACCCGCGGCAGCGTGCGAAATGCTGAGACCGGCTGCCGGCACCAGGTCTACCCGAGGCCGGCCGCGAAAGGTCGAGACCGGCTGCCGGCACCAGGTCTACCCGAGACCGGCTGCGAAGGCCGAGACCGGCTGCCGGCACCAGGTCTACCAGCTGGGCGCTGAAAGGCTGAGACCGGCTGCCGGCAACAGGTCTACCCGGCGCGGCGCGAAGGCTAAGACCGGCTGCCGGCACCAGGTCTACCCCGAGGCCGGCCGAGAAAGGCTGAGACCGGCTGCCGGCACCAGGTCTACCCGAGGCGCGGCGCGAAGGCTGAGACCGGCTGCCGGCACCAGGTCTAACTCCCGAGGGCCGCCAGCGAAAGGCGAGACCGGCTGCCGGCACCAGGTCTACCAGCGGCGCGGCGCGAAGGCTGAGACCGGCTGCCGGCACCAGGTCTACCCGAGGCCGGCCGCGAAAGGCTGAGACCGGCTGCCGGCACCAGGTCTACCCGCGGCGCGGCGCGAAAGGCTGAGACCGGCTGCCGGCACCAGGTCTACCCAGCGGCCGGCGCTGAAGGCTGAGACCGGCTGCCGGCACCAGGTCTACCCGGCGGCCGGCCGAAAGGCTGAGACCGGCTGCCGGCACCAGGTCTACCCGCGAGCGGCGTGCGAAGGCTGAGACCGGCTGCCGGCACCAGGTCTACCTGCGGCGCGGCGCGAAGGCTGAGACCGGCTGCCGGCACCAGGTCTACCCTGCGGCGCGGCGAAAGGCTGAGACCGGCTGCCAGCACCAGGTCTACCCGAGGCCGGCGCGAAAGGCTGAGACCGGCTGCCGGCACCAGGTCTACCAGCGGCCCGGCGCGAAGGCTGAGACCGGCTGCCGGCACCAGGTCTACCCGCGGCGCTGCCGAAGGCTAAGACCGGCTGCCGGCACCAGGTCTACCCTGCGGCCGGCGCGAAGGCTGAGACCGGCTGCCGGCACCAGGTCTACCCGCGGCTAGCGCGAAAGGCTGAGACCGGCCAGCCGGCACCAGGTCTACCAGCGGCGCGGCGCGAAGGCTGAGACCGGCTGCCGGCACCAGGTCTACCCCGCGGCGCGGCGCGAAAGGCTGAGACCGGCTGCCGGCACCAGGTCTACCCGAGGCCGGCCAGCGAAGGCCGAGACCGGCTGCCGGCACCAGGTCTACCCGCGGCGAGCGCGAAGGCTGAGACCGGCTGCCGGCACCAGGTCTACCACGAGCGTGGCGCGAAGGCTGAGACCGGCTGCCGGCACCAGGTCTACTCCGAGGGCGGGGCGAAGGTTGAGACCGGCTGCCGGCACCAGGTCTACCCGCGGTCGGCCGAAAGGCTGAGACCGGCTGCCGGCACCAGGTCTACCCGAGGCCGGCCAGCGAAGGCCGAGACCGGCTGCCGGCACCAGGTCTACCCGCGGCCGCGCGAAAGGCTGAGACCGGCTGCCGGCACCAGGTCTACCTCGCGGCCGAGCGCGAAAGGCTGAGACCGGCTGCCGGCACCAGGTCTACCCCGCGGGGCGCGAAAGGCTGAGACCGGCTGCCGGCACCAGGTCTACCCGAGGCCGGCCGCGAAGGCTGAGACCGGCTGCCGGCACCAGGTCTACCCCGGGGCAACGCGAAGGCTGAGACCGGCTGCCGGCACCAGGTCTACCCCGAGGCTGGCCGCGAAAGGCTGAGACCGGCTGCCGGCACCAGGTCTACCCGCGGCGCCGGGCGCGAAAGGCTGAGACCGGCTGCCGGCACCAGGTCCACACTGCGACGGGCGCTGAAAGACTGAGACCGGCTGCCGGCACCAGGTCTACCCACGGTCAGCGGCGCTGAAAGGCCGAGACCGGTTGCGGGCACCAGGTCTACCCCGCGACGGGGCGCCGAAAGGCTGAGACCGGCTGCCGGCACCAGGTCTACCCCGAGACCGGCTGCAAAAGGCTGAGACCGGCTGCCGGCAACAGGTCTAACCCGAGGCCGGCCGCGAAAGGCTGAGACCGGCTGCCGGCACCAGGTCTAACCCGCGGCGCGGCGCGAAAGGCTGAGACCGGCTGCCGCCACCAGGTCTACCCCAGCGGCGACGCGCGAAGAGCTGAGACCGGCTGCCGGCACCAGGTCTATCCCGGGCGCAGCAGCGAAGGCTCAGACCGGCTGCCGGCACCAGGTCTACCCCGAGACCCGGCTGTGAAAGGCCGAGACCGGCTGCCGGCACCAGGTCTACCCCGCTGACGGGCGCTGAAAGGCTGAGACCGGCTGCCGGCACCAGGTCTACCCCGAGGCCGGCCGCGAAAGGCTGAGACCGGCTGCCGGCACCAGGTCTATGCCGCGGCGCAGCGCGAAAGGCTCAGACCGGCTGCCGGCACCAGGTCTACCCCGAGACCGGCTGTGAAAGGCCGAGACCGGCTGCCGGCACCAGGTCTACCCCGCGACGGGGCGCGAAAGGCTGAGACCGGCAGCCGGCACCAGGTCTACCCCGAGGCCGGCCGCGAAAGGCTGAGACCGGCTGCCGGCACCAGGTCTACCCCGAGACCGGCTGTGAAAGGCTGAGACCGGCTGCCGGCACCAGGTCTACCCCGCGGCGCGGCACGAAAGGATGAGACCGGCTGCCGGCAACAGGTCTACCTTGCGGCGGGGCGCGAAAGGCCGAGACCGGCTGCCGGAACCAGGTGTATCCTGCGGCGCGGCACGAAAGGCTGAGATCGGCAGCCGGCACCAGGTCTACCCCGAGGCCGGACGCAAAAGGCTGAGACCGGCTGCCAGCACCAGGTCCACCCCGCGACGGGGCGCGAAAGGCCGAGACTGGCTGCCGGCACCAGGTCTACCCCGCGGGGCAACGCGAAAGGCTGAGACCGGCTGCCGGCACCGGGTCTACCCCGAGGCCGGCCGAGAAAGGCTGAGACCGGCTGCCGGCACCAGGTCTACCCCGCGGGGCAACGCGAAAGGCTGAGACCGGCTGCCGGCACCAGGTCTACGCCGCGGCCGGCCGCGAAAGGCTGAGACCGGCTGCTGGCACCAGGTCCACCCCGCGACGGGGCGCGAAAGGCTGAGACCGGCTGCCGGCACCAGGTCTATCCCGCGGAGCGGCGCGAAAGGCTAAGACCGGCTGCTGGCACCAGGTCTACCTTGAGACCGGCTGCGAAAGGCTGAGACCGGCTGCCGGCACCAGGTCTACCCCGCGGTGCGGCGCGAAAGGCTGAGACCGGCTGCCGGCACCAGGTCTACCCCGCGGGGGGGTGCGAAAGGCTGAGACCGGCTGCCGGCACCAGGTCTACCCCGCGACGGGGCGCGAAAGGCTGAGACCGGCAGCCGGCACCAGGTGTACCCCGAGGCCGGCCGAGAAAGGCTGAGACCGGCTGCCGGCACCAGGTCTAACCCGTGGCGTGGCGCGAAAGGCTGAGACCGGCTGCCGGCACCAGGTCTACCCCGTGGCACGGCGCGAAAGGCCGAGGCTGGCTGCCGGCACCAGGTCTACCCCGCGGCGTCGCGCGAAAGGCTAAGACCGGCTGCCGGCACCAGGTCTACCCCGCGGCGTCGCGCGAAAGGCTAAGACCGGCTGCCGGCAACAGGTCTACCCCGCGGCGCAACGCGAAAGGCTAAGACCGGCTGCCGGCACCAGGTCTACCCCGTGGCACGGCGCGAAAGGCCGAGGCTGGCTGCCGGCACCAGGTCTACCCCGCAGCGCGGCGCGAAGGGCCGAGACCGGCTGCCGGCACCAGGTATACCCCACGGGGCGTCGCAAAAGTCTGAGACCGGCTGCCGGCACCAGGTCTACCCCGAGGCCGGCCGCGTAAGGCTGAGACCGGCAGCCGGCACCAGGTCTACACCGCGACGGGGCGCGAAAGGCTAAGACCGGCAGCCGGCACCAGGTCTATCCCGTGGCGCGGCGCGAAAGGCTGAGACCGACTGCCGGCAACAGGTCGACCTTGCGGCGGGGCGCGAAAGGCTGAGACCGGTTGCCAACACCAGGTCTACCCCGAGGCGCGGCGCGAAAGGCTGAGACCGGCTGCCAGCACCAGGTCTACCCCGAGGCCGGCCGCGAAAGGCCGAGACCGGCTGCCGGCACCAGGTCTATCCCGCGGCGCGGCGCGAAAGGCTAAGACCGGCTGCCGGCACCAGGTCTACCCCGAGGCCGGCCGAGAAAGGCTGAGACCGGCTGCCGGCACCAGGTCTACCCCGCGGCGCGGCGCGAAAGGCTGAGACCGGCTGCCAGCACCAGGTCTACCCCGCGGTGCGGCGCGAAAGGCTGAGACCGGCTGCCGGCACCAGGTCTACCCCGCGGCAGCGCGCGAAAGGCCGAGACCGGTTGCGGGCACCAGGTCTACCCGCTGACGGGCGCTGAAAGGCTGAGACCGGCTGCCGGCACCAGGTCTACCCGAGACCGGCTGCAAAGGCTGAGACCGGCTGCCGGCACCAGGTCTAACCCGAGGCCGGCCGCGAAAGGCCGAGACCGGCTGCCGGCACCAGGTCTACCAGCGGCGCGCGCGAAGGCTGAGACCGGCTGCCGGCACCAGGTCTATCCCGCGGCGCTGGCGAAAGGCTGAGACCGGCTGCCGGCACCAGGTCTACCGGCGAGGCCGGCCGCGAAGGCTGAGACCGGCTGCCGGCACCAGGTCTACCCGAGACCGGCTGTGAAGGCCGAGACCGGCTGCCGGCACCAGGTCTACCCCCGCTGACGGAGCGCGAAGGCTGAGACCGGCAGCCGGCACCAGGTCTACCCGAGGCCGGCCGCGAAAGGCTGAGACCGGCTGCCGGCACCAGGTCTACCAGCGGCCGCGGCGCGAAGGCTGAGACCGGCTAGCGGCACCAGGTCCACCCCGCTGACGGGCGCTGAAAGGCCGAGACCGGCTGCCGGCACCAGGTCTACCCGGCGGCGCTGCGAAAGGATGAGACCGGCTGCCGGCAACAGGTCTACCTTGAGGCGGGCGCGAAAGGCTGAGACCGGCTGCCGGCACCAGGTCTACCAGCGGCCGGCGCGAAAGGCTGAGACCGGCAGCCGGCACCAGGTCTACCCAGCGACGCTGGCAGCGAAAGGCTGAGGCCGGCAGCCGGCACCAGGTCTACCCGAGGCCGGCCGCGAAGGCTGAGACCGGCTGCCGGCACCAGGTCTACCCCCGAGGCATGGCGCTGAAAGGCTGAGACCGGCTGCCGGCACCAGGTCTATCCCAGCGGTGCAACGCTGAAAGGCTGAGACCGGCTGCCGGCACCAGGTCTACCCCACGGCGTGGTGCGAAGGCTGAGACCGGCTGCCGGCACCAGGTCCACCCCAGCGACGGGGCGCTGAAAGGCTGAGACCGGCTGCCGGCACCAGGTCTACCCCAGCGACGGGCGTGAAAGGCTGAGACCGGCTGCCGGCACCAGGTCTACCTCGAGGCCAGGCGCTGAAAGGCTGAGACCGGCTGCCGGCACCAGGTCCACCACGACGGGGCGCGAAGGCTGAGACCGGCTGCCGGCAACAGGTCTACCTTGCAGCGGGGCCGCGAAAGGCTGAGACCGGCTGCCGACACCAGGTCTACCTGCGGCGCGGCGCGAAAGGCTGAGACCGGCTGCCGGCACCAGGTCTACCCCGAGGCGCGGCGCGAAAGGCTGAGACCGGCTGCCGGCACCAGGTCTACCCAGCGGCAGCGGCACGAAGGCGGAGACTTGCTAACGGCAACAGGTCGACCCCAGCGGCCACGGCGTAAATGCGAGACCGGCTGCCGGCACCAGGTCTACCCGAGGCGGGGCGCTGAAAGGCTGAGCCCGGCTGCCGGCACCAGGTCTACCTCGCGGCCGTAGCGCGAAGGCTGAGACCGGCTGCCGGCACCAGGTCTACCCCGCGGTGCGGCGCGAAAGGCCGAGATCGGCTGCCGGCACCAGGTCTACCCCGCGGGGCGGCGCAAAAGGCTGAGACCGGCTCTCGGCACCAGGTATACCACACAGCGCGGCGCGAAAGGCTGAGACCGGCTGTTGGCACCAGGTCTACCCCGCGGCGGGGCGGGAAAGGCCGAGACCGGCTGCCGGCACCAGGTCTACCCCGAATTCGGCGGCGAAAGGTCAAGACTGGCTGCCGGCACCAGGTCTACCTTGAGGCGCGGCGCGAATAGCTGAGACCGGCTGCCGGCACCAGGTCTACCTCGAGGCGCGGCGCGAATAGCTGAGACCGGCTGCCGGCACCAGGTCCACCCCACGACGGGGCGCAAAATGCTGAGACCGGCACCCGGCACCAGGTCTACGCCGAGGCCGGCCGCGAAAGGCTGAGATCGGCTGCCGCCACCAGGTCTACCTCGCAGCGCGGCGCAAAAGGCCGAGACCGGCTGCCGGCACCAGGCCTACCCCGAGGCCGGCCGCGAAAGGCTGAGACCGGCTGCCGGCACCAGGTCTACCCCGAGGCCGGCCGCGAAAGGCTGAGACCGGCTGCCGGCACCGGGTCTACCCCGAGGCCAGCCGAGAAAGGCTGAGACCGGCTGCCGGCAACAGGTCTACCTTGCGGCGCGGCGCGAAAGGCTGAGACCGGTTGCCGGCACCAGGTCTACCCCGCGGCAGGGTGCGAAAGGCCGAGCCCGGCTGCCGGCACCAGGTCTACCCCGAGGCGCGGCGCGAAAGGCCGAGCCCGGCTGCCGGCACCAGGTCTACCCCGCGGCGCGGCGCCAAAGGCTGAGACCGGCAGCCGGCACCAGGTCTACCCCGAGGCCGGCCGCGAAAGGCTGAGACCGGCTGCCGGCACCAGGTCTACCCCGAGGCCGGCCGAGAAAGGCTGAGACCGGCTGCCGGCACCAGGTCTACCCCATGGCGCGGCGCGAAAGGCTGAGACCGGCTGCCGGCACCAGGTCTAACCCGAGGCCATCCGCGAAAGGCTGAGACCGGCTGCCGGCACCAAGTCTACCCCGCGGCGCGGCGCGAAAGGCGGAGACTTGCTAACGGCAACAGGTCTACCCCGCGGCGCGGCGCGAAATGCCGAGACCGGCTGCCGGCACCAGGTCTACCCCGCGGCGGGGCGCGAAAGGCCGAGACCGGCTGCCGGCACCAGGTCTACCCCGAGGCGCGGCGCGAAAGGCTGAGACCGGCTGCCGGCACCAGGTCTACCTCGAGGCCGGCCGCGAAAGGCTGAGACCGGCTGCCGGCACCAGGTCTACCCCGCGGCGCGGCGCGAAAGGCTGAGACCGGCTGCCGGCACCAGGTCTACCCCGCGGCGCGGCGCGAAAGGCTGAGACCGGCTGCCGGCACCAGGTCTACCCCGCGGCGGGGCGCGAAAGGCTGAGACCGGCTGCCGGCACCAGGTCTACCCCGAGGCCGGCCGCGAAAGGCTGAGACCGGCTGCCGGCACCAGGTCTACCCCGCGGCGCGGCGCGAAAGGCTGAGACCGGCTGCCGGCACCAGGTCTACGCCGCGCCGGGGCGCGAAAGGCTGAGACCGGCCGCCGGCACAAGGTCTACCTCGCAGCGCGGCGCGAAAGGCCAAGACCGGCTGCCGGCACCAGGTCTATCCGGAGGCCGGCCGCGAAAGGCTGAGACCGGCTGCCGGCACCAGGTCTATCCCGAGGCCGGCCGCGAAAGGCTGAGACCGGCTGCCGGCACCAGGTCTACCCCGCGGCGCGGCGCGAAAGGCTGAGACCGGCTGCCGGCACTAGGTCTACCACGAGGCCGGCCGCGAAAGGCTGAGACCGGCTGCCGGCACCAGGTCTACCGCGCGGCGCGGCGCGAAAGGCTTAGAATAGCTGCCGGCACCAGGTGTACCACGAGGCCAGCCGCGAAAGGCTGAGACCGGCTGCCGGCACCACGTCTACCCTGCGGCGCGGCGCGAATACCTGAGGCCGGCTGCCGGCACCAGGTCTACCCCGCAGCGCGGCGCGAAAGGCTGAGACCGGCTGCCGGCACCAGGTCTACCCCGCGGCGCGGCGCGAATAGCCTGAGACCGGCTGCCGGCACCAGGTCTACCCCGAGGCCGGCCGCGAAAGGCTGAGACCGGCAGCCGGCACCAGGTCTACCCCGAGGCCGGCCGCGAAAGGCTGAGACCGGCTGCCGGCACCAGGTCCACCCCACGACGGGGCGCAAAAGGCTGAGACCGGCTGCCGGCACCAGGTCTACCCCACGGCACGGCGCGAAAGGCTGAGACCGGCAGCCGGCACCAGGTCTACCTTGCGGCGTGGCGCGAAAGGCTGAGACCGGCTGCCGGCACCAGGTCTACCCCGCGGCGCAGCGCGAAAGGCCGAGACCTGTCGCGGGCACCAGGTCTACTCTGCGGCGGGGCAGGAAAGGCCAAGACCGGCTGCCGCCACCAGGTCTACCCCGAGGCTGCGGCGCGAATAGCTGAGACCTACTGCCGCCACCAGGTCTACCCCGAGGCCGGCCGCGAAAGGCTGAGACCGGCTGCCGGCACCAGGTCTACCCCGCGGCGGGGCGCGAAAGGCTGAGACCGGCTGCCGGCACCCGGTCTACCCCACGGCGCGGCGCGAAAGGCTGAGACCGGCTGCCGGCACCAGGTCTATCTTGCGGCGCGGCGCGAAAGGCTGAGACCGGCTGCCAGCACCAGGTCTACCCCGAGGCCGGCCGCAAAAGGCTGAGACCGGCTGTCAGCACCAGGTCTACACCGAGGCGCGGCGCAAAAGGCTAAGATCGGCTGCCGGCACCAGGTCTACCCCGCGACGGGGCGCGAAATGCTGAGACTGGCTGCCGGCACCACGTCTACTTCGTAGCGCAGCGCGAAAGGCCGAGACCTGTTGCGGACACCAGGTCTACCCCGCGGCGGGGTAGCAAAGGCCGAGACCGGCTGCCGGCACCAGGTCTACCTTGCGGCGAGGCGCGGCGCAAAAGGCCAAGTCCTGCTGCCGGCACCAGGTCCACCCCGCGACGGGGCGCAAAATGCTGAGACCGGCTGCCGGCACCAGGTCTATCCCGCGGCGCGGCGCGAAAGGCTGAGACCGGCAGCCGGCACCAGGTCTACTTCGAGGCCGGCCGCGAAAGGCTGAGATTAGCTGCCGGCACCAGGTCCACCCCGCGACGGGACGCGAAAAGCCGAGACCGGCTGCCGGCACCAGGTCTACCCCGCGGCGCGGCGCGGAAGGCTAGGACCGGCTGCCGGCACCAGGTCTACCCCGCGGCGCGGCGCGAAATGCCGAGACCGACTGCCGGCACCAGGTCTACCCCGCGGCGGGGCGCGAAAGGCCGAGACCGGCTGCCGGCACCAGGTCTACCCTGCTCCGGGGTGCGAAAGGCCGAGACCGGCTGCCGGCAACAGGTCTACCCCGAGGCCGGCCGCGAAAGGCTGAGACCGGCTGCCGGCACCAGGTCTACCCCGCGGCGCGGCGCGAAAGGCCGAGACTGGCTGCCGGCACCAAGTCTACGACGAGGCCGGCTGCGAAAGGCTGAGACCGGCTGCCGGCAACAGGTCTACCCCGCGGCGCGGCGCGAAAGGCTGAGACCGGCTGCCGGCACCAGGTCTACCTCGCGGGCGCTGCCGAGAAAGGCTGAGACCGGCTGCCGGCAACAGGTCTACCCCGCTGGCTCGCCGTGAACGGGGCTAAGACTGGCTGCCGGCACCAGGTCTACCCCGCGGCGGGGCAGGAAAGGCCGAGACCGGCTGCCGCCACCAGGTCTACCCCGAGGCCGGCCGCGAAAGGCTGAGACCAGCTGCCGGCAACAGGTCTACCGCACGGAGGGGCGCGAAAGGCTCCGAAGGCCGGCCCGAATGGCGGGGGGCCCAGCGCCCCCGACCGCCCTCCCTCCCTTGGCGCTTGGCGGGGGAGACGCCGCCCGGCAAGGCCCTTGGCTTTTCGGAGGCGTCCCCAGGCGCCCGGGCTCGCCCGGCCTCTGCATCGGAGAGGTTGGGTTTTCTGCGCCAACGCGGGACCGAACCGCACCGCTATGGACGGTGGCCCGCTCTGACCTCGCCACAGGACCCTCATGGCGCTTCACGCCGAAGCGCGCGAGGCCGCCGCCTGCTCACGCCTTTCCGCGCCTTCGCTTCGGCCGATCCAGCTGGACTGGCCAGCTAAGGCCGCGGCGCCAAGGCGGCCGGGTCGCCCTTCCCAGCGGTTTTACTGCTGCCTGCGGGACACCGGCCGGGCGACCGCCGCTCCTTCCGCTCGCGCAACCCTCCTGCTGGACCGCTTTCTCCGTCACAAGCCGAGCTCCGGCGGCCGCTGTCCACCGACGGCGCCGAGGCGGACGCCACCGA
>JAKWBO010000323.1:0-58153 GCA_034336685.1 Luscinia luscinia
CTATCCCCACTATCCCCACTATCCCCATTATTCCCATTATTCCCATTATCCCCATTATCCCCATTATCCCCATTATCCCCATCATTCCCATTATCCCCATTACTCCCATCCCATTCCCCCCATCCCCCGCAGTGCGGGATCGCTATGGCGACAGCAGCGACAGCAGCGACAGCGACACCTCCGAGTCCAGCAGCGACAGCGTGGTCAGTCCGGGGGTCACTCTGGGGTCACTTTGGGGAGGGGGCTCCCCCTGAGTGACCCCCCGGCCCCCCCAGGCCCTGGACCCCCGGCAGGAGCGCGAGTTCTACCGGACGCTGGCGCTGCTCAAGGCGCGCTGACCCGCGCATCTACCGGCAGGACACGACCTTCTACACCCGCCCAGGTACCCCCAAATCCGGGGGGGCTCCCCAAAAACCCCCCCCGGGCTCATCCTGGCGCTTGGCAGAGTCGGGGGACGAGGAGGAGGAGGAGGAGGAGGAGGAGGAGGAGGAGGAGGAAGAGGAGGAGGAGGCCAAGCCGATGTTCCTGAAGGATTACGAGAGGAAGGTGGTGCTGGAGAAGGAGGGGTGAGCATGGCAGGGGAAATTGGGGAGGGGGCTTTGGGGGAAATTTGGGGAAATTTGAGGAGGGGGATTTGGGGAAATTTGGGGAAATTTGGGGAGGGGGATTTGGGGAAATTTGTGGAAATTTGGGGAGGGGGTTTTATGAAATTCGGGGAGGGGTTTTGAGGGAAATTTGGGGAGGGGATTTGTGGGAAATTTGGGGAGGGGTTTGGGCAGAATTTGGGGAGAGAATTTGGGAGGGATTTTGGGGGAAATTTGGGGAGGGGGGTTTTGGGGAAATTCGGGGAGGGGTTTAAGGGAAATTTGGGAGGGGGATTTGGGGGAAATTTGGGGAGGGGGATTTGGGGGAAATTTGGGGGAAATTTGAGGAGGGCATTTGGGGAAATTCGGGGAGGGGGATTTGGGGAAATTTGGGGAGGGGGTTTGGGGGGAATTTGGGGAGGGGATTTGAGGGGATTTTGGAGGAAATTTGGGAAGGGGATTTGGGGAAATTTGGGGAGGGGTTTTGGGGAAATTCGGGGAGGGGTTTGGGCAGGATTTTGTGGGAAATTTGGGGAGGGGGATTTGGGGGAAATTTGGGGAAATTTGAGGAGGGCATTTTGGGGGAGGGGGATTTTGTGGAAATTTGGGGAGGGGATTTGGGCAGAATTTAGGCAAATTTGGGGAGGAGGGGGGATTTGGGGAAATTTGGGAGGGGTTTTGAGGGAAATTTGGGAGGGGGCTTTGTGGGAAATTTGGGGGAAATTTGGGGAGGGGGATTTGGGGAAATTTGAGGGGAGGGATTTGTGGGAAATTTGGGAAGGGGGTTTGGGGGAAATTTGGGAGGGGTTTTGAGGGAAATTTGGGGAGGGGGATTTGGGGGTTTTGGAGGAAATTTGGGGAGGGGATTTGGGGGAAATTCGGGGAGGGGGATTTGGGGAGAGAATTTGGGAGGGATTTTGGGGAAAATTTGGGAGGGGGATTTGGGGAAATTTGGGGAGGGGATTTGGGGGAAATTTGGGGCAAATTTGGGGAGGAGGGGATTTGGGGAAATTTGGGAAGGGGGTTTGGGGAAATTTGGGAGGGGATTTGGGGAAGGGGAGGTTTTGTGGTAAATTTGGGAGGGGGATTTTGGGGAAATTTGGGGAGGGGATTTGGGGAAATTTGGGGAGGGGGATTTGGGGAGGGATTTGGGAGGAAATTTGAGGGGGGTTTGAGGGGGATTTTGGGGAGGGGATTTGTGGGGGGGATTTTGGGAGAAATTTGGGAGGGGGATTTGGGGTTTCTGACCTCCCCCCCCCAGGAAATACGTGGACGAGGAGTTTGAGGAGGATGAGGAGGCGGCGGCCAAGAGGAGGAAGGTGAGGGGGGTGGGAGGGGTGGGGAGGCTCTGACCCCTCCCCAAATCCCTGAGACCCTCCCCCAATCCCTGAGACCCCTCCCCAATCCCTGAGACCCCTCCCCAAAAAAAAAAATCCGATTTTTGTGCCCCCAGGTCGAGTCTTCCCAGAGCTACGTGGAGGAGCAGCGGGCGCTGAAGGAGAGGTGGGGGCTTGGGGGGTCTGGGGGGGTTTTGGGGGTCCTGGGGGTTTTTGGGGGGTCCTGGGGGGCTCTGGGATTTTTGGGGGTCCTGGGGGGCTCTGGGGGGATTTTGGGGGTCCTGGGGGTTTGGGGGTCCTGGGGGGCTCTGGGGGGTCCTGGGGGTTTTTTGGGGGTCCTGGGGGTCCTGGGGGGATTTTGGGGGGTCCTGGGGGTTTTTGGGGGATCCTGGGGGGCTCTGGGATTTTGGGGGGTCCTGGGGGGCTCTGGGGGGTTTTGGGGGCCTTGGGCAGGTGTGGGGGTCCTGGGGGGATTTTGGGGGGTCTTGGGGGTTTTTGGGGGTCCTGGGGGCTCTCGGATTTTGGGGGTCCTGGGGGGCTCTGGGGGATTTTGGGGGCCTTGGGGCGGGTTTGGGGGTCCTGGGGGCTCTGGGGGGTCCTGGGGGTTTTTGGGGGTCCTGGGGGGATTTTGGGGGATCCTGGGGGTTTTTGGGGGTCCTGGGGGATTTTGGGGGTCCTGGGGGTTTTTGGGGGATCCTGGGGGGTCCTGGGGGATTTTAGGGGTCATTGGGGGTCCTGGGGGTTTTTGGGGGGCCTTGGGTGGGTTTGGGGGTCCTGGGGGGCTCTGGGGGGTCCTGGGGGTTTTTGGTGGAGTCCTGGGGGGTCTGGGGGGGTTGGGGGTCCTGGGGGGTTTTTAGGGGGGTCTTGGGTGGGTTGGGGAGGCTTGGGGGCTCGGGGATTTTGGGGTGTCCTGGGGGGCTCTGGGGGGATCCTGGGGGGTTTTGGGGCAGTTTTGGGGGGCTCAGGGATTTTGGGGGATCCTGGGGGACTCTGGGGGTTCTGGGGTTTTTGGCGGGATTTTGGGGGGCTCTGAGATTTTTGGGAGACTCTGGGATTTTTGGGGGGGCCCTGGGGGGGTTTTGGGGGGTCCTGGGGGGAGTTTTGGGGGGCTCTGGGATTTTGGGGGATCCTGGAGGGTTTTTTGGGGGGGCTCTGGGGGGCTCTGGGGGGATTTGGGGGGCCTGGGAGGTTTTGGGGGATTTTGGGGTTCCTGGGATTTTTGGGGGGTCCTGGGGGGCTCAGGGATTTTTGGGGGTCTGAGCCTCCCCTCCCCACAGTTTCCGAGCCCTGGTGGCCGACAGCGACGAGGAGGGGGAGGGGCAGGGGGAGGGGGCGGGGCGCTGCTGCGGCCGCGGGTTCGATCCCGGGAGGAGAAGGTGAGGAGGGGTCGGGGGGGATTTGGGGGGGGTCCCGGGGGTGATTTTGGGGTCCCGGGGGTTTTTTGGGTTCCCGCGTGAAATTTGGGGGGTCCCGGGTGGAATTTGGTGGTCCCTAGGGGTGATTTTGGGGGTCCCAGGTGAAATTTGGGGGTCCCAGGTGGAATTTGGGGGTCCTGGGGGAAATTTGGGGGTCCTGGGGTTTTTGGGAGTCCGGGTGAAATTTGGGGGTCCCGGGTGAAATTTGGGGGGTCCCGGGGAAATTTGGTGGTCCCTGGGGGTGTTTTTGGGGGTCCCGGGTGAAATTTGGGGGGTCCCGGGTGGAATTTGGGGGTCCTGGGGTTTTTTTGGGGTCCCTGGGGTGATTTTTGGGGTCCCGGGGGGATTTTTGGGGGTCCCGGGTGGAATTTAGGGGCTCCTGGGGTTTTTTGGGGTCCCGGGGCTGTTTTTGGGGTCCCGGGCTGTTTTTGGGGTCCCCGGTGGTTTTGGGGTCCCCGGTGGTTTTTGGGGTTCCCCGGGCTGTTTTTGGGGTTCCCGGGGCTGTTTTTGGGGGTCCCGGGGCTGTTTTTGGGGGTCCCGGGGCTGTTTTTAGGGGTCCCGGGCTGTTTTTGGGGTTCCCGGTGGTTTTTGGGGTCCCCGGTGGTTTTGGGGATCCCTGGGTGTGATTTTGGGGTTCCCGGGGGATTTGGTGTTTTTGGGGGGTCCCGGGCTGTTTTTGGGGGTCCCGGGCTGTTTTAAGGTCCCTGACCCCCCGTGCCCCCAGGCTCAGGAGCAGCAGCAGTTCCTGCTCTGGCTGCGGGGCCAGGCCGAGCTTCCCCGGAGCCCCTGCAGGACCTGGTGAGGGCTGGGGGCTTGGGGGGCGTTTTGGGGGGGCTGGGGGGCTTGGGAGGTCTGGGGGGTTTGGGGGGGCTGGGGGGGTTTTGGGGGGGCTCTGGTGGTCTCTAGGCCCCCATGTTCTCCCCGGAGCCCCTGCAGGACCTGGGTGAGGCTGTGGGGGCTGGGGGGTTTTAGGGGTTTTTGGGGGTTCTGGAGGCTTAGGGGTTTGGGGGCTTTGGGGGGCTTTGGGGGAGCTTTAGGGGGTTTGGGGGGCTCTGGGGGTTTTGGGGGTTCTGGGGGCTTGGGGGCTTGGGGGGTCTGGGGGGTTTGGGGTCTCTGACCCCCGTGCCCTCCCCCCCAGAGCTGCTGCAGGACCTGGTGAGGGGCTGGGGGGCTTAGGGGGTTTAGGGGAGCTGGGGGGGCTTGGGGGGTTTGGGGGGTCTGGGGGGCTTGGGGGGTTTGGGGGGCTTAGGGGGCTGGGGGGGTCTAGGGGGCTTTGCGGGGGTCTGGGGGGGGGTTTGGGGGGCTCTGGGGGTTTGGGGGTTCTGGGGGGTTTGGGGGCTTTGGGGGGTTTGGGGTCTCTGAGCCCCGTGCCCCCCCAAGAGCTGCTGCAGGACCTGGTGAGGGGCTGGGGGCTTAGGGGAGTCTGGGGGGTCTGGGGGCTTGGGGGTTTTGGGGGTTGGGGGTTTTTAGGGGGTTTTGGGGGGTTTGGGGTCTGAGAGGGCCTGGCAGGTTTTTGGGGGTGTTTGGGGGTCTCTGACGCCCCCCGCCCCCAGGAGCCCCTGCAGGACGTGGTGAGGGCTGGGGGGTCTGGGGGGTTTTGGGGGGTTTGGGGGTCTGGGGGGTTTTGGGGGGTCTGAGAGGGCCTGGCGGGTTTTTGGGGGGTTTGGGGGTCTCTGACGCCCCGCCCCAGGAGCCCTGCAGGACCTGCTGGGGGGTCTGGGGGTTTTGGGGGGTGTTTGGGGGTCTCTAGCGCCCCGGAGCCCTACAGGACCTGCTGGGGGGTCTGGGGGGTTTTTGGGGGGTGTTTGGGGGTCTCTGGCGCCCCCCGCCCCCAGGAGCCCCTGCAGGACGTGGTGAGGGTCTGGGGGGTTTTGGGGGTGTTTGGGGTCTCTGACGCCCCCGCCCCCCAGGAGCCGCTCCGGCGGGTGTGGTCGGACCCGGCGCTGGAGCCGAGCGAGCGATTCCTGCAGGACCTGCTGCTGGGCGGGGGCGCGGGGGGAGGGGCGCGACCAGGAGGAGGAGGAGGAGGGGGAGGGGTGAGTGGGACCCCCTGACCCCCGCCCAAACCATCCATGAGCCCCCAGACCCACCCTGAGCTCCCCAAACCCACCCTGACCCCCCATTACAGCTCAACCCCCCAAAACCCCCCCAGTGAGTGGGACCCCCAAACCCACCCTGACCCCCCAGTGAGTGGGACCCCCGAGACCCCCCCAAAACCATCCATGAGCCCCCAGACCCACCCTGACCCCCCATTACAGCTCGACCCCCGTGACCCCCCCGAGACCCCCCCCAGACCTCCCGGGTGAGTGGGACCCCGAGACCCCCCCAAACCATCCATGAGCCCCCCAGACCCACCCTGAGCTCCCCAAACCCATCCTGACCCCCCATTACAGCTCAACCCCCCAGTGAGTGGGACCCCCAAACCCACCCTGACCCCCCCCCCAGTGAGTGGGACCCCCGAGACCCCCCGACCCCCTTGTGACCCCCCCAAAGCCCCCCAGTGAGTGGGACCCCCGAGACCCCCCCAAAACCATCCATGAGCCCCCAGACCCACCCTGAGCTCCCCAAACCCATCCTGACCCCCCATTACAGCTCGACCCCCCCGAGACCCCCCAAAACCCACCCAGTGAGTGGGACCCCCAAACCCACCCTGACCGCCCCCCCCCAGTGAGTGGAACCCCGAGACCCCCCGACCCCCCTTGCGGCCCCCCCAAAGCCCCCCAGTGAGTGGGACCCCGAGACCCCCCAAACCATCCATGAGCCCCCAGACCCACCCTGAGCTCCCCAAACCCACCCTGACCCCCCATTACAGCTCAACCCCCCAGTGAGTGGGACCCCCGAGACCCCCGACCCCCTTGTGACCCCCCAAAGCCCCCCAGTGAGTGGGACCCCTGACTCCCCCCCAAACCATCCTTGAGCCCCCAGACCCACCCTGACCCCCTGACCCCCCATTACAGCTCGACCCCCGTGACCCCCCGAGACCCCCCAGACCTCCCGGGTGAGTGGGACCCCTGACCCCCCAAACCATCCATGAGCCCCCCAGACCCACCCTGAGCTCCCCAAACCCATCCTGACCCCCCATTACAGCTCGACCCCCCCGAGACCCCCCAAAACCCCACCCCAGTGAGTGGGACCCCCAAACCCACCCTGACCCCCCCCAGTGAGTGGGACCCCCGAGACCCCCGACCCCCCTTGTGACCCCCCAAAGCCCCCCAGTGAGTGGGACCCCCTGACCCCCCCCAAACCATCCTTGAGCCCCCAGACCCACCCCTAGGCTCCTGACCCCCCCTGATCCCCCAAGACCCCCCACACCTCCCGGGTGAGTGGGACCCCACAGACCCCTCAGAACCCCCCTGAACCCCCAAACCCCCCAGACCCCTCAGAACCCCCAGAACCCCCTGACCCCTCAGAACCCCCAGACCCCCAAAGCCCCCTGACCCCCAAACCCCTCTGAGCCCCCAGACCCCCCAGTGAGTGGGACCCCCCCCCAATTACAGCTCGACACCCCAGACCGCCTGTGACCCCCAAACCCCCCAGACCCCCAAACCCACCCTGACCCCCTAAGCCCCCCATTACAGCTCGACCCCCTGTGACCCCTGGGCCCCAAAGCCCTCTGGGCCCCCAAGACCCCCAGGGCCCCCTCAGGCCCACCCTGACCCCCAAGACCCCCAGAGCCCCCAAAGCCCTTCTGGGGCCCCCCAAGGCCCCCTGGGCCCTCCAGACCCCCTCTCCTCCCCAAGTCTGGGTCCCCCAAGGCCCTCTGGGCCTCCCCAGACCCCCCAGACCCCCCAAATCCCCCTGAGCCCCCCAAAACCGCTCTGACCCCCTGGGCCCCCAAGCCCCCTGGGCCCCCAAAGCCCTTCTCAGCCCCCTCACCCCCGTCCTTCTGACCCCATTTAGGCCCCACAAAGCCCTCTGGGGCCCCCATGACCCCCTCACCCCAAGTCCCCTGGGCCTGCAGGCCCCCTGAGCCCCAGAATCCCTCTGGGCCCCCTCTGCCCCCTAAACCCACTGACGCCCCCAAGAGCCCACCCTCACCCCCAATTCCCCTGGGCCGCCCAAGACCGCTCTGACCCCCGAGCCCCCAAGCCCCCTGAGCCCCCAGACCCCCTCACTCCCCTCAGGGCCCCCCAAGGCCCTCTGGGCCTCCCCAGACCCCCCAAATCCCCTGAGCTTCCCCAAGCCCCTCTGGGCCTCTCAAAGCTGCTCTGGGCCCCCAAAGCCCCTCACCCCCAAAGCCCTTCTGACCCCCCTCACCCCCCTCTGACCCCCTAGGTCCCCAAAACCCCCAAACCCCTCTGAGCCCCAGAGCCCCCCAAAACCCCCTATGAGCCACCCCTTGCCTCCCACTCCCCCAAATTCCTGACCCCCAAAGCCCTCTGGGCCTCCCCAAAATCCCTCTGACCCCCAAAACCTTTTCTGACTCCCCAGGCCCCCCAAAAACCCTCTGAGCCTCCCCAGACCCCCTCACCTCCAAGTCCCTAGAGCCCCCAAAACCCTTCTCAGCCCCCCTCCTTTAGAGCCCCTCAGAGCCCCCCAAAACCCCTCTGACCCCCCTCCCCCCCGCCCCAGGGCCCCCTCCCCCGCTGCAGGACTCCTCGGACGAGGGCAGCAGTTCCTGGAGCGGCAGCAGGACTTCGAGCGGCGGCTGACTTCCGCTTCCAGGGCCGGGGGCGGCCCAGGTGGGCGGGGAGGGGTTTAGAGTGGGGAAGGATTTGGGGGGCAGGGGCAGGGAGTTTGGGGGAGAGGAAAGGGATTTGGAGGTGGGGAGGGATTTAGGGGTGGGGAGGGATTTGAGGCGGGGAGGAGGATTTGGGGGAGGAGAGGATTTGGGGGAGGGAAGGGATTTGGGGAGTGGGGAGGAATTTGGGGGTGGGGAGGGATTTGGGGGTGGGAGAGGGGATTTGGGGGTGGGGAGAGGGATTTGGGGGCGAGGAAGATTTGAGAGGCGAGGAGGATTTGGGAGGTGGGGAGGGGATTTGGGGGTGGGGGCAGGGATTTGGGGGGTGGGGGCTGAAGATTTGGGGGGTGGGGGCAGGGATTTGGGGGCGGAGGGATTTGGGGGTGGGGAGGGGATTTAGGGGCAGGGGCAGAGATTTGGGGGGGCGGGGAGGGATTTGGGGGTGGGGGCGGGGATTTGGGGGGAGGAGAGGGGGATTTGGGGTGGAGGGATTTGGGGGGACGAGGAGAGGATTTGGGGGTGGGGGCAGGGATTTGGGGGGAGGGAGAGGATTTAGGGGGTGGGGAGGATTTGAGGGGCGGGGAGGATTTGGGGGCGGGGGCAGGGATTTGGGGGGAGGGAGGGATTTGGGGTGGGAGGGGATTTGGGGGGCAGGGAGGGATTTGGGGGAGGGGAGGGGATTTGGGGGTGGGAGGGGATTTGGGGGGCAGGGGCAGGGATTTGGGGGGCGGGGCAGAGATTTGGGGGGGGCGGGGAGGGGGATTTGGGGGCGGGGGGCAGGGATTTAAGGGTGGGGAGGGGATTTGGGGGCGGGAGGGGGATTTGGGGGGCAGGGCAGAGATTTGGGGGCGGGGGCAGGGATTTGGGGTGGGGAGGATTTGGGGTGGGGAGGGGATTTGGGGGTGGGGAGGGGATTTGGGGGCGGGGAGGGGATTTTGGGGGCAGGGGCAGAAATTTGGGGGGGTGGAGGGGATTTTGGGGGCAGGGAGGATTTGGGGGCAGGGAGGGGATTTGGGGGGCAGGGGCAGAGATTTGGGGGTGGGGGCAGAGGATTTGGGGGTGGGGAGGATTTGGGGGCGGGAGGGAGATTTGGGGTGGGGGAAGGGGATTTGGGGTGGGGAGGATTTGGGGGGTGGGGAGGGGGATTTGGGGGGGTGGGGGAGGGGGATTTGGGGTGGGGGGTAAAGATTGGGGGGTCACAGACAAGAATTGGGGGGTGGGGAGGAAATTTGGGAATTTCTGATCCTTTTCTCCACCAAATCCTGATGTTGTAACATCACATCCCAGTTTTGGGGGTGCAGATTTTGGGGGCAGTTCTGGGGTCCCTGACCCCCTTTTCCACCCCCAGATCCAGACATTCCCCCGGCACACCCCCCAGTTTTGGGGGCAGATTTTGGGGGCACATCTGGGGGTCCCTGACTCCTTTTTCCCCCTTTTTCCCCTCCCTTTTCCCCCCCCAGATCCAAACCTTCCCCTGCCACATCCCCCAGTTTTGGGGTGCAGATTTTGGGAGCAGTTCTGGGTTGGGGATCCAGATTTTGGGGGCAGTTTTGGGGACTCCTGACCCCCTTTTTCCCCCAGATCCAAACCTTCCCCGCCACATCCCCAGTTTTGGGGGTGCAGATTTTGGGGAGCAGTTCTGGGTTCACAATGCAGATTTTGGGGGCAGTTTTTGGAGGCAGTTTTGGGGCTGCAGATTTTGGGAGCAGTTCTGGTTGGGCTGCAGATTTTGGGGGCAGTTTTGGGCACTCCCTGACCCCTTTTTCCCCCCAGATCCAAACCTTCCCCACCACATCCCCAGTTTTGGGGTGCAGATTTTGGGAGCAGTTCTGAGGGGGTGTGCAGATTTTGGGGACAGTTCTGGGTTGAGGATGCCGATTTTGGGGAGCAGTTTTGGGCACTCCTGACCCCTTTTTCCCCTTTTCCCCCCTAGATCTAGACATCCCCATGCCACACTTCCAGTTTTGGGGTGCAGATTTTAGGAACAGTTCTGAGGGGGTGTGCAGATTTTGGGGGCAGTTCTGGGTTGAGGATGCCGATTTTGGGGGCAGTTTTGGGCACTCCTGACCCCCTTTTTCCCCCCAGATCCAAACCTTCCCCGCCACACCCCCAGTTTTGGGGTGCAGATTTTGGGGGGCAGTTTTGGGCACTCCCTGACCCCCTTTTCCCCCAGATCCAAACCTTCCCCGCCACATCCCCAGCTCGGTGCGGCGCCGCGACGAGCGCCGCAAGGAGAAGCGGGAGCAGATCCGCGAGAGGAAGAGGAAGGTGAGCAACACCCGCGCCGGACACAGCACAAATTTTGGGGTGTCCTGATCCCCCCGCACCCCTTTTCTCCCCTTTCCAGGAGCGGGCGCGGCGCAGGGAGGAGCTGAAGCAGCTCAAGAACCTGAAGCGGGCGGAGCTGGCGGCGCGGCTGGAGCGGATCCGCGGAGCCTCGGGCGGCGCCGCCCGCGGGCTCAGCCCCGCGCTGCTGCGGGAGGAGTTCGACCCCGCCCGGCACGACCGGCTCATGGCCGTGCGTGACCCCCCCGGGACCCCCGGGACCCCCCCGGGACCCCCCGGAGGGCTGAGCCCCGTGTGTGTGTGTTCTCCCTCCAGGAGTGGTTCGGGGAGGAGTTCTACGGGCAGGGCGAGCGGGAGAAGCCGCGCTTCGAGGAGGAGGAGGAGGAGGGTGAGCGGGGTGGGGGTCCCCAAAGTCACCCCTGTCAGTGTGTCACTGGGTCACCCTGTCATTGTGTCCCTGTGTCACTGTGTCACTGTGTCACTGTGTGCCCCTGTCCTGTGTCACTGTGTCCTGGTGTCCCTGTGTCACCCTGTCCCTGTGTCACTCTGTCCTGTGTCACCCTGTCCCTGTGTCACTCTGTCCCTGTGTCACCCTGTCACTGTGTCACTGTGTCCTGGTGTCACTGTGTCACCCTGTCACTGTGTCACTGTGTGCCCCTGTCCTGGTGTCACCGTGTCCTGGTTTCATTGTGTCCTGGTGTCACTGTGTCACCCTGTCCTGTGTCACCCTGTGCTGATGTCACCCTGTCACTGTGTCACTGTGTGTCCCTGTCCTGTGTCACTCTGTCCCTGTGTCACCCCTGTCCCTGTGTCACTGTGTGCCCCTGTCACTGTGTGCCCCTGTCACTGTGTCACCGTGTCCTGGTGTCACTGTGTCACCCTGTCCCTGTGTCACCATGTGCCCCTGTCCTGTGTCACTCTGTCCCTGTGTCACTCTGTCCTGGTGTCACCGTGTCCTGGTTTCATTGTGTCCTGAGTGTCACTGTGCCCCCTGTCCTGGTGTCACCATGTGCCCCTGTCCCTGTGTCACCCTGTCCCAGTGTCACTGTGTCACCGTGTCCTGGTGTCACTGTGTCACCCTGTCCCTGTGTCACTGTGTGCCCCTGTCCTCTGTCGCCCTGTCCCGGTGTCACCCTGTCACTGTGTCACCGTGTCCTGGTTTCATTGTGTCCTGGTGTCACTGTGTCCCTTGTCCTGTGTCCCTCTGTCCCCTGTCCTGGTGTCACTCTGTCCCTGTGTCCCCGTGTCCTGGTGTCACCGTGTCCCCCTGTCCTTCTGTCACCATGTCTGGTGTCACTGTGTCCCCTGTCCCTGTGTTACCCTGTCCTGGTGTCCCCAGTGTCCCCAGTGTGCCCAGTATCCCCAGTGTCCCCAGTATCCCAGTCCCCCCAGTATCCCAGTGTCCCCAGTATCCCAGTATCCCCAGTATCCCCAGTATCCCCAGTGTCCCCAGTATCCCCAGTGTCCCCAGAGTCCCCCAGTGTCCCAGTATCCCCAGTATCGCGAGTGTCCCCAGTGTCCCCAGTGTCCCCAGTGCCCCAGTCCCCCAGTATCCCAGTGCCCCAGTGCCCCAGTGTCCCCAGTATCCCCAGTGTCCCCAGTATCCCCAGTGTCCCCAGTGTCCCCAGTGTCCCCAGTGTCCCCAGTGTCCCCAGTATCCCCAGTCCCCCAGTATCCCCAGTGCCCCCAGTGTCCCCAGTATCCCCAGTCCCCCAGTATCCCCAGTGCCCCAGTATCCCCAGTGTCCCCAGTCCCCCAGTATCCCCAGTATCCCGGTATCCCCAGTGTCCCCAGTGTCCCCAGTATCCCCAGTATCCCCAGTGTCCCCAGTGTCCCCAGTATCCCCAGTATCCCAGTATCCCCAGTGTCCCAGTATCCCCAGTATCCCCAGTTCCCCAGTGTCCCCAGTATCCCCAGTATCCCCAGTATCCCAGTATCCCCAGTGTCCCCAGTGTCCCCAATGCCCCAGTATCCCCAGTGCCCCAGTGTCCCCAGTCCCCCAGTATCCCCAGTGTCCCCAGTGTCCCCAGTGTCCCCAGTATCCCCAGTATCCCCAGTATCCCAGTATCCCCAGTGTCCCCAGTGTCCCCAATGCCCCAGTATCCCCAGTATCCCCAGTATCCCCAGTGTCCCAGTATCCCCAGTATCCCCAGTGTCCCCAGTGTCCCCAGTATCCCCAGTATCCCCAGTGTCCCCAGTGTCCCCAATGCCCCAGTATCCCCAGTATCCCCAGTGTCCCCAGTATCCCCAGTATCCCCAGTATCCCCAGTATCCCCAGTATCCCCAGTATCCCCAGTGTCCCCAGTGTCCCCAATGCCCCAGTATCCCCAGTATCCCCAGTATCCCCAGTGTCCCCAGTATCCCCAGTATCCCCAGTGTCCCCAGTGTCCCCAGTGTCCCCAGTATCCCCAGTATCCCCAGTGTCCCCAGTGTCCCCAGTATCCCCAGTATCCCTAGTGCCCCAGTATCCCCAGTATCCCCAGTATCCCCAGTATCCCCAGTGTCCCCAGTATCCCCAGTATCCCCCAGTATCCCTAGTGCCCCAGTATCCCCAGTATCCCCAGTGTCCCCAGTGTCCCAGTATCCCCAGTATCCCAGTCCCCCAGTATCCCAGTGTCCCAGTGTCCCCAGTATCCCCAATGCCCCAGTGTCCCCAGTCCCCCAGTGTCCCCAGTGTCCCCAGTGTCCCCAGTGTCCCCAGTGTCCCCAGTATCCCAGTGCCCCAGTATCCCCAGTGCCCCAGTGTCCCCAGTATCCCCAGTATCCCCAGTGTCCCCAGTATCCCCAGTGTCCCCAGTCCCCCAGTGTCCCCAGTGTCCCCAGTGTCCCCAGTGTCCCCAGTATCCCCAGTGCCCCAGTGTCCCCAGTATCCCCAGCATCCCCAGTATCCCCAGTATACCCAGTGTCCCAGTATCCCCAGTCCCCCAGTCCCCCAGCCCCCCAGTCCCCCAGTATCCCCAGTGTCCCCAGTATCCCCAGTGTCCCCAGTATCCCCGTTGGTGCAGATGACTGGAACTGGGACTCGTGGGCGGGGGCCGGAGGAGGGCAGGAGCCACACTGCGAGGACCCCGACTTCGTGGTGAGGAGGGGAGGGGAGAACCCCCATGGGGTGGGGGTCCCAGATTGGGGTGGGATCCCAAATTGGGGATGGGGGTCCCAGAGTGGGGTGGGATCCCTAAATTGGGGATGGGGGTCCCCAGAATGGGGGTGGGATCCCCAAATTGGGGTGGGGGTCCCAGACTGGGGGGTCCTAAGTGGGGATGGGGACCCCAAATATTGGGGATGGGGGTCCCCAGATTAAGGGGTGGGGGTCCCAGATTGGGGTGGGGGTTCCGAGTGGGGTGGGGGTCCCAGACTGGGGGTCCTAAATTGGGGATGGGGATCCCAAATTTGGAGATGGGGGTCCCGAACTGGGGATGGGGGTCCCATACTGGGGGTCCCAAATTGGAGATGGGGGTCCTAAATTGGGGGTGGGGGTCCCGAATTGGGGATGGGGGTCCTATATTGGGATGGGGGTCCTGAATTAGCGATGAGGGTCCCGAACTGGGGGTCCCAAGATGGGGATCGGGGTCTAAATTAGGGGTGGGGGTCCCAAGGTCTGGGGTGGGGGTCCCGGAGTGGGGTGGGATCCCAAATTGGGGTGGGGGTCCGGGATTGGGGGGTTCAACCCCTCCCACCGCCCCTCCCCCGCAGATGGACGCCGATTTCGCCCCCGCCCCAGGGCGCCCCCGCCCCCAGGGCCCCAGAGCTGCTGCTCGGGAAGCGGCGCCGGAAGTCGCGGCTGCAGGAGGCGCTGCAGAGGAGAAAGCCCCATTCGACCCCCGGTGAGCTGGGACCCCAAAATCTGACACCCCAAAATCCTGATCCATGGTACCCCAAAATCCTGACACCCCAAATTCTGAGACCCCAAAATCCTGATCCCTGATACCCCAAACCCCGTTCGACCCCAGTGAGCCCGGACCCCAAAATCTGACACCCCAAATCTGAGAGACCCCAAATCCTGAGACCCCAAATTCTGATCCATGATACCCCAAACCCCGTTCGACCCGGTGAGCTGGGACCCCAAAATCCTGACACCCCAAATTCTGAGAGACCCCCAAATCTGATACCCCAAATCCTGATCCATGGTACCCCAAATCCTGATCCCTGTCCCAAACCCCCGTTCGAGCCTGGTGAGCAGGGACCCCGAATCTGAGACCCCAAAATCCTGAGAGACCCCAAAATCCTGACACCCCGAAATCCTGATACTACGAATCTGAGACCCCAAAATCCTGACACCCCAAATCTGAGAGACCCCAAATCCTGATCCCTGATACCCCAAACCCCCGTTCGACCCCGGTGAGCTGGGACCCCAAAATCTGAGACCCCAAATTCTGACACCCCAAAATCCTGATCCATGATACCCCAAAATCCTGACACCCCAAATCTGAGAGACCCCGAAATCTGATACCCCGAATCCTGATCCATGGTACCCCCAAATCCTGATCCCTGCTCCCAAACCCCCGTTCGACCCTGGTGAGCAGGGACCCCAAATCTGAGACCCCAAATCTTGTTCCATGATACCCCAAATTCCTGAGAGACCCCAAACCCTGATCCTGATACCCCCAAACCCAGATACCCCCAAATCCTGATCTGCCCCTCAAATCCAACTCAGGACCCCCAAACCCCTCAGTGCCCCCCAAATCCCCCAGGACCCCCCAAATCCCTCCAGGACTCCCAAACCTCTCCTGGCACCCCCCAAATCCCCCCAGGATCCCCCAAATCCTCCTGGCACCCCCCAAATCCAACTCAGGATCCCCCAAACCCCTCAGTGCCCCCCAAATCCTTCTGTGCCCCCTCAGGAACCCCCAAATGCCTCCTGGCACCCCCGCAAACCCCACCCAGGACCCCCCAGACCCCTCAGTGCCCCCCAAATCCCCCCAGGACCCCCCAAACCCCTCCTGACACCCCCAAATACCACCCAGGACCCCCCCAGACCCTCAGTGCCCCCCCAAATCCCCCCAGGACCCCCAAACCCCTCCTGACACCCCCCAAATCCAACTCAGGACCCCCCAGACCCCTCAGTGCTCCCCCAAACCCCTCAGTGCCCCCCAAACCTCCCCAGGACCCCCCAAACCCCTCCTGGCACCCCCAAATACCACCCAGGACCCCCCAAACCCCTCCTAGCACCCCCCAAATCCCTCCAGGACTCCCCCAAACCCCTCCTGGCACCCCCAAACCCCTCCTGGCACCCCCAAATCCAACTCAGGACCCCCTAGGCCACTCCAGGCCCCCAAACCCCTCCTGGCACCCCCCAAATCCAACTCAGGACCCCCCAAACCCCTCAGTGCCCTCCCAAATCCTTCTGTGCCCCCTCAGGACCCCCCAAACGCCTCCTGACACCCCCAAATACCACCCAGGACCCCCCAGACCCCTCAGTGCCCCCAAATCCCCCCAGGACCCCCAAATCCCTCCAGGACTCCCAAACCCCTCCTGGCACCCCCCAAATCCAACTCAGGACCCCCTAGGCCACTCCAGGTCCCCCAAACCCCCCAGACCCCCCAGACCCCCAGAGCTGCCCCTCCCCCAGCCTCGGGCCCCTTCGAGCAGTACCTGGACGAGTTCTACGGGCTCGACTTCGAGGACATGATCGGGGACCTCCCGTGTCGCTTCAAGTACCGGCGGGTGCTGCCCTGCGACTTCGGCCTCAGCACCGCCGAGGTGGGACCCCAAATCTGACCTGAGACCCCAAAATCTGCCCTGGGACCCCCAGGGGGCTAGAACCCCCAAAACCTGACCTGGGACCCCCAAATCCCTTCAAGTACCGGCGGGTGCTGCCCTGCGACTTCGGCCTCAGCACCGCCGAGGTGGGACCCCAAATCTGACCTGGGATCCCCAAAATCTGCCCTGGGACCCCCAGGGGGGCTAGAACCCCAAAACCTGACCTGGGACCCCCAAATCCCTTCAAGTACCGGCGGGTGCTGCCCTGCGACTTCGGCCTCAGCACCGCCGAGGTGGGACCCCAAAATCTGCCCTGGGACCCCCAAAATCCATCCTGGGACCCCCAAATCCATCCTGGGACCCCCAAAATCCATCCTGGGATCACCAAAATCTGCCCTGGGACCCCAAAATCTGCCGTGGGATCCCCCAAATCCTTCAAGTACCGGCGGTGCTGCCCTGCGACTTCGGCCTCAGCACCGCCGAGGTGGGACCCCAAACCCCCTGGGACCCCCCAAAATCCATCCTAGGACCCCCAAAACCGACCTGGGACCCCCAGAGCATGGGACCCCAAAACCTGACCTGGGACCCCCCAAACCCCTTCAAGTACCGGCGGTGCTGCCCTGCGACTTCAGCCTCAGCACCGCCGAGGTGGGACCCCAAAATCTGCCCTGGGACCCCCAAATCCATCCTGGGACCCCAGGGGCTAGGACCCCCAAACCCCTTCAAGTACCGGCAGTGCTGCCCTGCGACTTCGGCCTCAGCACCGCCGAGGTGGGACCCCAAACCCCAACCTGGGACTCCCCAAAACCTGACCTGGGATCCCAAAACCTGACCTGGGGTCCCCAAATCCTTCCGGGACCCCCAGAAAACCTGACCTGGTGCTGCCCTGCGACTTCGGCCTCAGCACCGCCGAGGTGGGACCCCAAATCTGCCCTGGGACCCCCAAAACCCGACCTGGGACCCCCAGAGGCTGGGACCCCAAAACCCGACCTGTGACCCCAAATCCCTTCCTGGGACCCCAGAAAACCCGACCTGGTGCTGCCCTGCGACTTCGGCCTCAGCACCGCCGAGGTGGGACCCCAAACCTGACCTGAGACCCCCAAAATCTGCCCTGGGACCCCCAAAACCCGACCTGGGACCCCCAAAATCCATCCTGGGACCCCCAAATCCCTTCAAGTACCGGCGGGTGCTGCCCTGCGACTTCGGCCTCAGCACCACCGAGGTGGGACCCCAAACCTGACCTGGGACCCCAAACCCCCTGGGACCCCCAAATCCATCCTGGGACCCCCCAAAATCCGACCTGGGACCCCCCAGGGCTGGGACCCCAAATCCTTCCCGGGACCCCCGAAAACCCGACCTGGTGCTGCCCTGCGACTTCGGCCTCAGCACCGCCGAGGTGGGACCCCAAATCTGACCTGGGACCCCAAAACCTGCCCTGGGACCCCCAGAGGCTAGGACCCAAAATCTGACCTGGGACCCCCAAATCTGCTCTGGGGTCCCCAAAATCTACCCTGGGACCCCCCTAAATCTGCCCTGGGACCCCCTAAATCTGCCCTGGGACCCCCAAAACCTTTCCTGATACCCCCAGTGGGGCTAGGACCCCCAAACCCATCCTAGGACCCCCAAACCCTTCTGAGGACCCCCAAAACCCCCCAAATCCTTCTGAGACCCCCATATCCTTCTGGGACCCCAAAATCCCCCAAAACCCATCATAGGAACCCCAAAAACCCTTCCTGGGACCCCCAAAACCTTTCCTGAGACCCCCCAGAGGCTAGGACCCCCAAAACCTTCCTGGGACCCCAAAACCCCCAAAACCCATCCTAGGACCCCCAAACCCTTCTGGGAACCCCCATATCCTTCTGGGACCCCAAAACTCCTGAAACCCATCCTGGGACCCCAAAACCTCCCAAACCCATCCTAGGACTCCCCAAAACCCTTCTGGGACCCCCAAAACCGTTCCTGGGACCCCCAAAACTCCCCCAAACCCATCCTAGTAGCCCCCAGATCCCTTCTGGGACCCCCCAAAACCCCCCAAACCCTTTTCCCCCCTTTTTGCCCCCCAGATCCTGGCTGCCGACGACAAGGAGCTGAACCGCTGGTGCTCCCCTGCGCAAGACCTGCATGTACCGGTGAGGGGGGGGGCGTCGGGGGGTCCTAAACGCCCCCGAGATTTTTGGGGTGCTCACGGACCCCCCAACCCGCAGCTCGGAGCAGGAGGAGCGGCAGGACCAGGCCAACTACAGCAGGAGGGCGCAGAACGTGGCCAAGAAGCACCAGATCCTCAGGTCCCTCGTGGCTGGGTACGGAGGGAGTTTTTGGGAGGGGGGAGGGGTCTCAGGGAGGATTTCAGTGTTCTGACCCCCCCCCGACCCCTCCCCATCATCACAGCCCCGAGGAGGAGGAGGAGGAGGTGGTGGCAAAGCCGAAATTTGGGAAGAAGCACCGGGAGAAGAAGAAGAAGAAAGAAAGCGCAGAGAGGAGGAGGAGGAGGAGGGGAGGGGAAAGGGGAGACCCCCTGGGGCCCCCCCAATAATTCCGGGGGTCCCCGGCGGCGGGGGGGGCCCCCCCTGGGCGGGGCCGTGCGTTTGGGGGGGCGGGAGTTCAGCGGGAGGAGGCTGGAGGCTTTCGGCCTCAACCCGCGGAGGCTGCGGGCGCGGCAGCTGCGGCGGCGGCGCGGGGGGGAGAGCCGGGAGAGCGCCGGGGAAAACTCCGGGAAAAACTCCGGGAAAAACATCGGGAATGCCGGGGAAAACACCGGGAAAAACTCCGGGAATACTGGGGAAAATCCCGGGAAAAACACCGGGAAAAATATCGGGAATACCGGGGAAAATCCCGGGAAAAACCCCGGGCATGCCGGGGAAAATCCCGAGAAGAATCCCGGGAAAAACTCCGGGAAAAATCCCGGGAATACCGGGGAAAACTCCGGGAAAAATCCCGGGAATACCGGGAAAAACATGGGGAAAAACATCGGGAATACCGAGAAAAATCCCGGGAAAAACTCCGGGAAAAACAGTGGGAACATCGGGGAAAACATCGGGAAAAACCCCGAGAAAAATCCTGGGAAAAACATCGGGAAGAACCCCGGGAATACCGAGAAAAACTCCGGGAAAAACATCGGGAATACCGAGAAAAATCCCGGGAAAAACCCCGAGAAAAACTCCGGGAAAAATCCCGGGAATCCCGAGAAAAACTCCGGGAAAAACATCGGGAATACTGGGAAGAATCCCGGGAAAAATCCCGGGAATACCGAGAAAAACATCGGGAAAAAGCCCGAGAAAAATCCTGGGAAAAACATCGGGAAAATTGCCGGGAATACCGAGAAAAACTCAGGGAAAAACATCGGGAATACCGGGAAGAATCCCGAGAAAAATCCCGGGAAAACAGCAGCCGTCAATGGGAAAAAACGCAGGAAAAACGCCCCAACCCCGCAGAAAAACACCTGAAACCTTCTCCAAAAACTCCGGAATTTCCGGGAAAATTCCAGAACCCCCGGAAAAAAACACCAGAATTCCCCGGGAATGCAGAGGGACGCCGAGATCGATTCAAGTTGTCTTTATTTGGGGGGGGTCGTGGCCGGGGGGGTCCTGAGTGGAGCAATAAATAACCTCCCCCACCCTGAGCAGCCTCTGAGAGGGAATCGGGAATTTGGGGGGTCCCGGCAATTTTGGGGGGTGGAGGAGGGGCAGTAGCGACCCCAAATTTGAGGAGGGGGAGGTGCCCGCGGCCCCCCACCCCTCCAGGGTCCATCCAGTGTTTTGGGGGTTCGGGGGGCGCTCAGAGGAACACGAACTCCTCCGAGTTGGGTTTTTGGGGCGTTTCCCGCGGCGGGGGAGGGGTCGGGGGCGGCCCGGGGGGAGGGTCGGGAGTCTGGTCCTGAGCGCGACCCTCGGCCAGCGTGAAGATGGGATAACGCCCGCAGCCGAGGGGGGCCAGCACCTGGAAAAAGTGTGGGGGGGCTCAGCACCGGGAAAAGGGGGGGACAGGACCCCCCCCCAGCCCCCCCCGGGGGTCTCACCTGGGCCAGGTCCCCCAGAGCTGCTCCAGCTCCGCCCCGCGCGCGTAGAACCCGAAGGTGCAGCTGGGATCCATCTTCCCGAAGGACATTTTCCGCGGGAAGCAGCAGTGGAAGGACTTGGGGGACAGCGGCAGAAATTTGGGGAGGGGTTACAACCCGCTGACCCCCCAGATCGCGTTTTGGGGCGCACGCACCTGGAGGGAAATTCTCCCGCGCCGTGTCCACGCAGGGCTGGCAGAGGTGCGGGTCCAGGTAGAGCAGGGAATCACCTGGGGGGGCACGGAGGGGTTGGGGACCCCCCTAGGACCCCCGGGACCCCCCCCCGACCCTCCGGGACCCCCCGGGCCCCCTCCCGCGGGGTCGGTACCTTGGAAGCCGAGGAAGAAGAGCGAGTGCCGCGGCTTTCCGCCGATGATGCCGAGACAGGAGCGGAGCTGCAGCAGCTCCTGGAGGGGGGATCGGGACTGGAACCGGCACCGGCACCGGGATTGGAACCGGGACCAGGAATGGAACCGGGAATGGCACCGGGACTGGAACCGGCACCGGGATCGGGACCGGGAACGGCACCGGCACCGGGATTGGAACCGGGACCGGGATTGGCACCGGCACTGGCATCGGCACCGGGATCGGGACCGGGACCGAGATTGGAATCGGGACCGGGACCGGGAATGGGATTGGAACCGGGACCGGGAATGGAACCAGGATCGGAACTGGGATCGGGATTGGCACCGGCACCGGGACTGGAACCGGGAATGGAACCGGGATCGGGATTGGCACCGGCACTGGGAATGGCACCGGGATCGGGATTGGAACCGGGACCGGCACCGGGAATAGCACCCGGATCGGGATTGGCACCGGGATCGGGATTGGCACCGGCACCGGGATTAGCACCGGGATCGGGATTGGCACCGGCACCGGGAATGGCACTGGGACCGGGATTGGAACCGGGATTAGAACCGGGACCGGCACCGGGAATGGCACCGGGACCCGGAATGACACCGGCACCAGGACCGGGATTGGAACCGGGACCGGCACCGGGAATAGCACCGGGACCCGGAATGGCACCGGGACCCGGAATGGCACCGGGATCGGCACCGGGACCAGGATCGGCACCGGGACCGCCCCCAGACCCACCTTGACACACGGCACGTACACGGGGTTCAGGCTCTCGCCCCCCAAACGCGCCGGCACCAGCAGGACGAGCCCGCGCCGCTGCCCGCCTCCGGTTCTCCCGGTCCCGGTGCTCCGGTGTTCCGTGTCCCGGTGTTCCCGGTTTTCCCGATCCCGGCACTCCCGGTGTTCCTGATCCCGGTGCTCCAGGTGTTCCCGGTTTTCCCGATCCCGGTGTTCCCGATCCCGGCACTCCGGTGTTCCCGATCCCGGTGTTCCCGGTTTTCCTGGAGTCCCATGTCCCGGTGCTCCCGGTCCCGGTTTTCCTGATGTTCCCGGCCCCGGTGCTCCAGGTGTTCCGTGTCCCGCTGTTCCCGGGTTTCCCGGTCCTGCTGTTCCCGGTTTTCCCGGTCCCGGTGCTCCCGCTGTTCCGTGTCTCGCTGTTCCCGGGTTTCCCGGGCCCGCTGTTCCCGGGTTTCCCGGTCCCGGCGCTCCCGGTCCCGCTCTCTCCCCCTCAGCATCTCCCCGCACCAACCTGGCCACGTCCCCTTTGTAAACTGCCAAAAAAAAAGGGGAGGGGCTCCTCATTCCCAGCCCTCAAACCCCCAAATCCCCCGACCCCCCAAACCGGGGTCCCCCGTTACCGGTGCAATCCTGCGCCACGTAGACGGCGAGCCCGGGGGTCTCGGTGCACGACTCCACGGCCGCCCTGAGCGGGACGGGAGCGGTGGGTCGGGGGGTCCCGAGAGGGCTCAGGGGTCCCGGTGCCCTCCCCGAGCCCCCGCCCCGCTCACCGCAGCAGGTGGGCGGCGATGGCGGGACCGAACCAGTCCCCGGCGCCTTTGCCGAACTCCCGGCCCAGCTCCACGAGCCGGTGCAGCCCGAACGGGGCGCGGGGGTGGTCGGAAAACCAGGACACGATGGCGCGGTGCCGCCGCTCCGCCTCCCGGGGGGCTCGGGGGGCGCCCGGGGGGGGCCGGGGCCGTCCCGGGGGGTCCCGGAGCTGAACCGGGGGGTCCTGGGTCTGTCCCGGGGGGTCCTGGAGCTGAACCGAGGGGTACCGGGGCCGTCCCGGAGGGTCCTGGAGCTGAACCGGGGGGTCCTGGATCCCTCCGGGGGGTCCTGGGTCCGTCCCGGGGGGTCCCGTGTCCCCCTGGAGGACTCTGAGCCCATCCCGGGGGATCCCGAGTCCATCCTGGGGTGGTCCTGAGCCCATCCCGGGGGCTCCCGAGCCCATCCTGGGGGTCCCTGTCCATTCTGGGGGTCTCGCCCATCCCGGGGCTCCCGGGTACATCCCAGGGGTCCCGCGCCCCCCGGGGGCTGCAGCGCTCGTCCCGGGGTCCCGTGTCCATCTCGGGGGGCTCTCGCTCCATCCCGGGGGGGTCGCGTCCGTCCTGGGGGGTCGCGGCTCCTGCGGGACCCCCCCGGCTCCAGCTCCAGCAGCGCCTCGGGCCAGATCCAGTCTGGAATGGAGGGGGGGTTCGAGGAGCGCCCCCCGCGATTGGGAGACCCTCCCCAGTTCGGGGGTCTCTCTCCAGTTCAGGGGACCCTACCCAGGTTTGGGGGTCCCTCCCCGGGTTCAGGGGTCCCTCCCTGCTCGGGGATCTCTCCCCCAGTTCGGGGTCTCTCCCGATAATCGAGGTCCCTCCCGTGCTCAGGGTCCCTCCCCAGGTTCAGGGGTCTCTCCCAACGTTCGGGGTCTCTTCCCTTTAGGGGTCTCTCCCCAGTTCAGGGTTCCTCCCCGGGTTCAGGGGTCTCTCCCCAGTTCAGGGGTCTCTCCCCAGTTCGGGGATCTCTCCCCAGTTTGGGGGTCTCTCCCCAGTTCGGGGGTCTCTCCCCTTTAGGGGGTCTCTCCCCAGTTCAGGGGTCTCTCCCCAGGTTCGGGGGTCTCTCCCCAGTTCGGGGGTCCCTCCCCCGGGTTCAGGGGTCCCTCCCCGGTTTGGGGGTCCCTCCGCAGGTTCGGGGGTCCCTCCCCAGTTCGGGGGTCCCTCCCCGGGGTTCAGGGGTCTCTCTCAACGTTCGGGCGTCTCTCCCCAGTTCAGGGGTCTCTCCCCAGTTAAGGGGTCTCTCCCCAGTTAAGGAGTCTCTCCCAACTTTCGGGGGTCTCTCCCCAGTTCGGGGGTCCCTCCCCAGTCTGGGGGTCCGTACCCCGGCCCAGCAGGTGCAGCAGCAGCCCCTGGCCCAGCAGCATCTGGGCGCTGCGCAGGGTGCAGCCCCAGCCGCAGTCCGAGGTGCGGGCGGGGGTCCCGGGGGTCGCGGGCAGCGCGGGGAAGCCGCTGCGGTACGTGAGCCACAGGCGCGAGCAGAAATCCCGGCGGAAGCGCTGCAGCTCCTCTGGGGGCGAGACAGGTGTGGGAGACCCCCGGAGTGCCCCCAGACCCCGGGAGCGACCCCAGACCCTGAAACCACCCTGAGACCCCCGGGAGTGCCCTCAGAGCCCCGGGAGCGCCCCCAGACCCCCGAGAGAGCCCCCAGACACCCGGGAGAGACCCCAGACCCCTGAAACCACCCTGAGACCCCCGGGAGCGCCCCCAGAGCCCCGGGAGGCCCCCAGACCCCCCGGGATCCCCCAGCCCCTGAAACCATCCTGAGACCCCCAAGAGAGCCCCCAGACCCCCGAGACCATCCTGAAACCCTCGAGAGCGCCCCCAGACCCCCGGGAGAGTCCCCAGACCCCCGGGAGCGCCCCTAGACCCCCCGGGATCCCCCCAGCCCCCTGAAACCATCCTGAGACCCCCAAGAGAGCCCCCAGACCCCCGAGACCATCCTGAAACCCTCGAGAGCGCCCCCAGACCCCCCGGAGAGCCCCCAGACCCCCCGGGAGAGCCCCCAGACCCCCCGGAGAGCCCCCAGACCGCCCCCGGAGCGCCCCCAGAGCCCCTCGTCCCCCCGCCCCGCAGCCCCCGGGGGTCCCGCTCACCCCCGTTCCCGGCTCATAGACCCTCCCCAGCAGGTGCAGGGGGTCCCGCGGGCTGAAGTGGGGCCGCGGCCGCAGCGTCCAGCCTGGGGGGAGAGAGGGGGTCAGAGGGCACCCGAAATCCCGGCACCCCAAAATCCCGGCACCCCGAAATCCCGGCACCCCAAAATCCCGGGATCCCCGAAATCCTGGGATTCCCAAAATCCAGGGACCCCCAAAATCTCGGGATCCCCAAAACCCCGGGACCCCCAAATTCAGCGACCCCCAAAATCCCGGCACCCCAAAATCCCGGGACACCCCCGCCCCATCCCCGCGGTCCCGGGAACCAGCACCCACCGACCCGAGACCCCCGGGACCCCGCCCCTGCCCGGCGTCCCATTCCCGGTATCCCCGTTCCCGTTCCTGTTCCCATTCCTGTTCCCATTCCCGGTATTCCCGTTTCCATTCCCATCCCGGTATCTCCGTTCCCGGTATCCCGTTCCCGGTATCCCATTCCTGGTATCCCGCTCCCGTTCCTATTCCCGTTCCCATTCCCATCCCGGTATCCCCGCTCCCGCTCCCGTTCCCATTCCCGGTTTCTCCGTTCCCATTCCCATTCCCAGTATCCCCGTTCCCGTTCCCGGTATTCCCGTTCCCGGTATCCCCGTTCCCGTATCCCCGTTCCCGGTATCCCCGTTCCCGGTATTCCCGTTCCCGGTATCACCATTCCCGGTATTCCCGTTGCCGTTCCCATTCCCGGTATTCCCGTTCCCGGTATCCCCATTCCCGGTATCCCCGTTCCCGGTATCCCCGTTCCCATTCCCAGTATCCCCGTTCCCGTGTCCCGTGTCCCGTTCCCGTTCCCACTCCCGGCATCCCATTCCCGGTATCCCGTTCCCAGTATCCCCGCTCCCGTTCCCATTGCCGGTATCCCATTCCCGGTATCCCCGTATTCCCGTCCCCACCGTATTTCACGCTGTTCCCAGTATCCCCGTTCCCGTTCCCGGTATCCCCGTTCCCGTTCCCGGTATCCCGGTATTCCCGTCCCCACCGTATTTCACGCTGTTCCAGGCCGCCAGCACCCGGCCCCGCACGCGCTGCCCGCCCCGCTCGGCCCTGGCCGGGGGTCCCGGTGCCGGTGCCGGTCCCGATCCTGGTCCCGGTGCCGGTGCCGGTCCCGGGGGGGGTCCCGGGCCCTCCCCCCCCCGGCTCATGGCGGCGGAGGCGGCGCGCGGGGGGGCGGGGCCCCGGAGGGGGCGGGGCCAGAGCGAAGAGGCGGGATCAGAACGGAGAGGGCGGGGCCAAAGGAAGCGCTGACATCGCGAGTGGGCGGGGTTATGCAAATTAGCACGAATGTGTCGCTACCAATTGGCAGGCGGGGTTATGCAAATTAACAGCGACACAACGCTACCGGGAGTGGGCGGGGTTATGCAAATTAGCATGAATGTGTTGTTGCCGCGAGTGGGCGGGGTTATGCAAATTAACAGCGACGAGGCGTGGTCAGAGCGAGTGGGCGGGGTCTGGACTGGGACCCCTGTGTGGGTGCGCGGGAATATTTCGGGGTCACTTTGGGGGTCCCCAAATTTCGGGTGACGTCAGAAAGTCTCAGAGACATTTTGGGGTCCCCAAGGTGGCAGCGGGGGGATCCCCGTGACCCCAAAATGTCCCAGTGCCACCGGCGGCCACAGGGGGACTCTTATTGCGGAGAGGGGCGCGGCTTGGGCGTGGCCGTGACGTCACGGGGCGTGTCCCGGGCTCCGCGCGCTGTTTGGTCACGGCCCCTCCCCCGCCCCGGGGCCGCGGCGTGCACCGGTGAGACCCCCAAAATAACCCCAAAATAACCCCAAAATAACCCCGGGATCCCCCAAAATATCCCCAGGTCACCCCGGTGTCGGTACTGCCCGGTGAGACCCTCCAAAATAACCCCAAAATAACCCCAAATTAACCCCAAAATAACTCCGGGACCCCCCAAAATATCCCCCGGGCTCAACCCCGGTGTCTGTACGGCCGGTGAGATCCCCAAAACACCCCCGGAACACCCCCAAAGAAGCCCCAAAATCGCCCCAAAACAGCCCCAAAATATCCCCGAAAACCCATAAAATAACCCCAAAATCGCCCCAAAACAGCCCCAAAATATCCCCGAAAAACCCATAAAATAACCCCAAAATCTCCCCAAAACAGCCCCAAAATCGCCTCAAAAAAGCCCCGAAATCTTCCCAAAATGCCGCCCGGGACCCCCAAAACGCTCCCGGGACCCCCCGATAGCGGCACGGGCTGTGAGACCCCGAAATGAACCCCAAAATTAACTCCCGACCCCCCGGACACCCCCCGGACCCCAAGAGACCCCCTGGGACCCCCGGACCCCAAAATGTCCCTGTGATGGGGGAGGGGGAGGGCTGGGACCCCTCCCCACCGGCCCCCGTGCCTCAGTTTCCCCGTTCTCACCCCATTTTCCACCATTATCACCCCAAAAATCAAATTTGTGACCCTCTCCCCCTCCGTGCCTCAGTTTCCCCATTCTAACTCCAATTTTTCTCCTCCCCACAGTTTGTCCATCACCCCATGACCCCCCAAAATCCCATTCCAGGGAGATCCTGACCCCTTTCCCCACAGCTGTGCCTCAGTTTCCCCATTCTAATCCCCATTTTCCCCATTCTAACTCAATTTTCCCCATTCTAACTCAATTTTCTCCATTCTAACTCAATTTTCCCCATTCTAACCCCATTTTCCCCATTCTAACCCCATTTTCCCCATTCTAACCCCATTTTCTCCCATTTTAACCCCATTTTCCCCATTCTAATCCCCATTTCCCCATTCTAACCCCATTTCCCCACTCTAACCCCATTTTCTCCCCCCACAGCCTCTCCATCACCCCAAATCCCAATCCAGGGAGATCCTGATTTCCTCCCTGCCTCAGTTTCCCCATTCTAACCCCATTTCAATCCCCATTTTCCCCCATTCTAACTCTATTTTTCCCCCCCAGCCTCTCCATCACCCCATAGCCCCCAAAATCCCATCCCTGACCCCCACCCCACCCTCCCTGCCTCAGTTTCCCCCATTCTAACCCAAATTTCTCCCCCACAACCTCCTCAAATCCCAATCCAGGGAGATCCTGATTTCCTCCCTGCCTCAGTTTCCGCATTCTCACCCCATTTTTCCCCCATTATCACCCCCAAAATCCCATTCCAGGGAGATCCTGACCCCTTTCCCCACAGCTGTGCCTCAGTTTCCCCATTCTAACTAAATTTTCCCCCATTCTAACTCAATTTCCCCATTCTAACCCCATTTCCCCCATTCTAATCCCCATTTTCCCTCTTTCTAACCCCATTTTCTCCCATTCTAACTCCATTTTCCCCATTCTAACTCCATTGGGCCAGGGGTCTCTGGGGGTTTCTGGGTGATTTTGGGGTCCCCCCAAATTGGGGCAGGGGTCTCTGGGGGTTTCTGGGTGATTTTGGGTCCCCCCCCAAATTGGGGCAGGGGTCTCTGGGGGTTTCTGGGTGATTTTGGGGTCCCCCCCAAATTGGGGCAGGGGGCTCTGGGGGTTTCTGGGTGATTTTGGGGCCCCCCCAAATTGGGGCAGGGGGCTTCGGCGGCCGCTCTCTGCTGGACTCCATCGAATGCTGGGCGTGGCCCTGGAGCCCCCCCGGGACCAGGGGGAGCCCCCCCAAAATGGGGAGGGGGTGCACTGCTGACCCCGGTGCTGCTGGTGGGGGAACCCCGAAATTTTTGGATTTTTTTTTTTTTTTTTTTAAACGCCCCAAAATTTATTTCCCTCCCCCACCAGTGGTGAATGGATGGGGTGACGTCACAGAGACCCCACCCCCCCCAAAAAAAAATTTAAAAAAAAATAAAATATTGAGAGGTGTGGATATAAAATAAAAATCCAAAATAAAAAATAAAAAATAAAAAAAAATTTGAAGGGTGCAGATATCACAGAGACCCCCACCCAAAAAAAAAAAAAAAAAGTGTCACAGGATTTTTGGGACTTTTCCTGTGCCCTCCCCCCAAATTTCCCCAATTTTGGGGGCCAAAATTCCCCAATTTTTTAGTTTTTATCCCCCCACTCCCCAATATTGCAGAGACCCCCACCCAAAAAAAAAAAAACCCAAAAGTGTCACAGGATTTTTGGGCCCTCCCCCACATTTCCCCAATTTTGGGGCCAAAATTCCCCAATTTTAATTGAGGGGTGCAGATATCACAGAGACCCCACCCCAAAAAAATAAAAAAAAAAGTGTCACAGGATTTTTGGGATTGTTGCTGTGCCCTCCCCCTACATTTCCCCAATTTTGGGGCCAAAATTCCCCAATTTTAAAATTTTTTTCCTCCCCACTCCCCAATATTGCAGAGACCCCCACCCAAAAAAATAAAAAAAAAAAGTGTCACAGAATTTTTGGGATTGTTGCTGTGCCCTCCCCACATTTCCCCAATTTTGGGGGCCAAAATTCCCAATTTTTTGGTTTTTTCCCCCCACTCCCCAATATTGCAGAGACCCCCACCCAAAAAACAAATAAAATAATTGAGGGGTGCAGATATCACAGAGACCCCACCCAAAAACAAACTAAACTAAACAAAAAGTGTCACGGGATTTTCGGGACTTTTCCTGTGCCCTCCCCCAAATTTCTCCCCAATTTTGGGGGCCAAAATTCCCAATTTTTAGTTTTTACCCCCCACTCCCCAATATCACAGAGACCCCACCCCAAAAAAAAACCAAAAAGTGTCACAGCATTTTTGGGATTGTTGCTCTGCCCTCCCCTCACATTTCCCCCAATTTTTGGGCCTCAAAATTCCCCAATTTTAATTGAGGGGTGCAGATATCACAGAGACCCCACCCAAAAAAAAAAAAAATTAAAAAAAATTAAAAAAAAAGAAAAAAGAGCAGCGCGGCGTTCCCGGCGGGGGCGGGTTTATTGCGGGGGCGGCTCCCGGCGCGGCCCCCAGCCGCTCGGCACCAGCCCCCACAGGAAGTCGCTGACGAACGTCCCCGAGAGCTGCGACGCCTCCAGGGCCAGCGGCACGGCGACGGCGGGGCCGTGGTGGACTGGGCAGCAAGGGGTTAAATCGGTCCCGTGGTTATTTGACTTCGTTTATTCTGTTTTATTTTATTTTATTTTATTTTATTTTATTTTATTTCATTTTATTTATTTTATTTTATTTTATTTTATTTTATTTTATTTTATTTTATTTATTTTATTTTAATTTACTTAATTTTATTTTATTTTATTTTATTTTAATTTATTTTATTTTATTTTAATTTACTTCATTTTATTTTATTTTATTTTATTTTATTTTTATTTATTTTATTTTATTTTAATTTACTTCATTTTATTTTATTTTATTTTATTTCATTTTATTTTATTTTATTTTATTTTAATTTACTTCATTTTATTTTATTTTATTTCATTTTATTTTATTTTATTTTATTTTATTTTATTTTATTTTATTTTATTTTATTTATTTTATTTTATTTATTTTAATTTAATTTACTTCATTTTATTTTATTTTCATTTACTTCATTTTATTTTATTTTATTTTAATTTATTTTATTTATTTTACTTTAATTTAATTTACTTCATTTTATTTTAATTTACTTCATTTTATTTTATTTTAATTTACTTCATTTTATTTTAATTTACTTCATTTTATGTTATTTTATTTTATTTTTTTTATTTTATTTTTTAGGTTATTTTTGGGATCTTTTCAGGGTGTTTTTGGGTCATTTTTGGGATTTTTTCAGGGTGTTTTTGGGTTATTTTTGGGATCTTTTCAGGGTGTTTTTGGGTTAGTTTTGGGGTGTTTTTAGGGTGTTTTTAGATTATTTTGGGGATGTTTTTAGGATGTTTTTTAGGTTAATTTTGGGATCTTTTCAGGGTGTTTTTGGGTTATTTTTGGGATGTTTTTAGGATGTTTTTAGGATGTTTTTTAGGTTAATTTTGGGATCTTTTCAGGGTGTTTTTGGGTTATTTTTGGGATTTTTTCAGGGTGTTTTTGGGTTATTTTTGGGATCTTTTCAGGGTGTTTTTGGGTTATTTTGGGATGTTTTTAGGATGTTTTTAAGGTTAGTTTTGGGATCTTTTCAGGGTGTTTTTGGGTTATTTTTGGGATTTTTTCAGGATGTTTTTTAGGTTAATTTTGGGATCTTTTCAGGGTGTTTTTAGGTTATTGTTGGGATGTTTTTAGGATGTTTTTAAGGTTAGTTTTGGGGTGTTTTTAGGGTGTTTTTAGATTATTTTGGGGATGTTTTTTAGGTTAATTTTGGGATCTTTTCAGGGTGTTTTTGGGTTATTTTTTGGGATGTTTTTAGTTTATTTTTGGGATGTTTTCAGGGTGTTTTTGGGATGTTTTCAGGATGTTTTTTAGGTTATTTTTGGGATGTTTTCAGGGTGGTTTTGGGATGTTTTTAGGATGTTTTTTAGGTTAATTTTGGGATGTTTTTAGGCTAGTTTTGGGATGTTTTCAGGATTTTTTTAGGTTATTTTTGGGGTGTTTTCAGGGTGTTTTTGGGATGTTTTCAGGATGTTTTTTAGGTTAACTTTGGGATGTTTTTAGGTTATTTTTGGGGTGTTTTCAGGATGTTTTTAGGTTGTTTTTGGGGTGTTTTGAGGTCATTTTTAGGTTATTTTGGCACTCACTGCCGCGGATCCAGCCCGGCTCGGCGCTGTAGTCCCAGTCGATCCGGCTGATCTCGTAGTACAGCTGAGCCATGTACCTGGGGAGGGGGAAAAGGAATTTTTGGGGGTCTGGGGGGGTTTTTGGGGTCCCCCAGGGGGGTTTTGGGGGTTCCTCACTCACACATCCGCGGGGAGCTCGGGCTGCTCCTCCTGCTCAGCCCCTTCCCTGCCCGGGGGCTGCAGCTGCTCCTCCAGCTCCTGCAGGGCCTGGCGCAGCAGCGTGGGGGGGTCAAGGCAAACAGGGCACCCCAAAAACTGCCAGCGCCCCAGAAATGCCCTGGGAACCCAAAAACTGCCAGGGAGCCCCAATCCCCAAAAAAAACCCAACCCCAAAAACTGCCAGGAGCCCAACCCCAAAAACCCAACCTCAAAACTGCCAGGGAGCTCCAATCCCCAAAAACTGCCAGCGCCCCAGAAACGCCCTGGGAACCCAAAAAGTGCCAGGGAGCTCCAGTCCCCCCAAAAAACCCCAACCCCAAAAACTGCCAGCACCCCAAAAACTGCCAGCGCCCCAGAAACGCCCTGGGAACCCAAAAAGTGCCAGGGAGCTCCAGTCCCCAAAAAAACCCAACCCCAAAAACTGATCCATCCAGAGAGCTCCAACCCCAAAAACCCAACCTCAAAAACCCCAAATCCATCCAGAGAGCTCCAATTCCAAAAACCCAACCTCAAAACCCCCAAATCCATCCAGAGCTCCAATCCCAAAAAAACCCAAACCCCAAAACTGCCAGAGCTCCAATCCCAAAAAAACCCAAACCCCAAAAACTGCCAGAGAGCTCCAATCCCAAAAAACCCAAAACTGCCAGCACCCCAGAAAAGCCCTGGGAACCCAAAAACTGCCAGGAGCTCCAGTCCCAAAAAACCCAACCTCAAAAACCCCAAATCCACCCAGAGAGCTCAGTCCCCAAAAACCCAACCTCAAAAACCTCCAAATCCATCCAGAGAGCTCCAGTCCCCAAAAACTGCCAGGACCCCAAAAACGCCTGGGAACCCAAAAACTGCCAGGAAGCTCCAATCCCCAAAAAACCCCAACCCCAAAAACTGCCAGCACCCCAAAAACTGCCAGCGCCCCAGAAACGCCCTGGGAACCCAAAACTGCCAGGAGCTCCAATCCCCAAAAAACCCAACCCCAAAAACTGCCAGGAGCTCCAATCCCCCCAAAAAACCCAACCCCAAAAACTGCCAGCACTTAAAACTGCCAGCGCCCCAGAAACGCCCTGGGAACCCAAAAAGTGCCAGGAGCTCCAGTCCCCAAAAACCCAACCTCAAAAACTGCCAGGAGCTCCAATCCCAGAAAACCCAACCCCAAAACTGCCAGCACCCCAAAACTGCCAGGACCCCAAAAACGCCCTGGGAACCCAAAAACTGCCAGGGAGCTCCAATCCCCAAAAAACCCAACCTCAAAAAACCCCCAAATCCACCCAGAGCTCCAGTCCCCAAAAAACCCAACCTCAAAAACCTCCAAATCCATCCAGAGAGCTCAATCCCCAAAAACTGCCAGGACCCCAAAAACGCCTGGGAACCCAAAAACTGCCAGGGAGCTCCAATCCCCAAAAACCCAACCCTAAAAACTGCCAGATCCATCCAGAGAGCTCCAATCCCAAAAAAACCCAAACCCCAAAAAACTGCCAGGGAGCTCCAATCCCAAAAAAACCCAAACCCCAAAAACTGCCAGGCAGCTCCAATCCCAAAAAACCCAAACCCAAAAACTGCCAGATCCATCCAGAGAGCTCCAATCCCCAAAAACTGCCAGACCCCAAAACGCCTGGAACCCAAAAACTGTTAGAGCTCCAGTCCCCAAAAAAACTCAACCTCAAAAACCCCAAATCCACCCAGAGAGCTCCAATCCCCAAAACTGCCAGGACCCCAAAAACGCCCTGGGAACCCAAAAACTGCCAGGGAGCTCAAATCCCCAAAAAAACCCCCAACCCCAAAAACTGCCAGCACCCCAAAAACTGCCAGCGCCCCAGAAACGCCCTGAGACAAAAACTGCCGAGGCTCAATCCCCAAAACAACCCAAAAACTGCCAGGGAGCTCCAATCCCAAAAAACCCAAACCCCAAAACTGCCAGGCAGCTCCAATCCCAAAAAACCAAACCCCAAAAACTGCCAGATCCATCCAGAGCTCCAATCCCCAAAAACTGCCAGGACCCCAAAACGCCCTGGGAACCCAAAAACTGCCAGGAGCTCCAGTCCCAAAAAAACCCAACCTCAAAAACCCCCAAATCCATCCAGAGAGCTCCAGTCCCCAAAAACTGCCAGGACCCCAAAACGCCCTGGGAACCCAAAAACTGCCAGGGAGCTCCAATCCCCCAAAAAAACCCAACCCCAAAAACTGCCCCAAGCACCCCAGAAACGCTGCCAAGCGCCCTCAAAAACTCAGCCTCAAAACCCCAAATCCACCCAGGAGAGCTCCAGTCCCCCAAAAAACCCAACCTCAAAACCTCCAAATCCATCCAGAGAGCTCCAGTCCCCAAAACTGCCAGGAGCTCCAATCCCCAAAAACCCAACCCCAAAACTGCCAGATCCATCCAGAGAGCTCCAGTCCCCAAAAACTGCCAGGGAGCTCCAATCCCCAAAAAAACCCAACCCCAAAAACCTCCAAATCCACCCAGAGAGCTCCAATCCCCAAAAACTGCCAGGAGCTCCAAATCCCCAAAACCAAACCCCAAAAACTGCCAGCACCCCAGATCCATCCAGAGCTCCAATCCCCAAAAAACCCCAACCCCAAAACCTGCCAGCACCCCAAATCCACACAGAGAGCCCCAATCCCAAAAACCCCAACCTCAAAAACCCCCAAATCCACCCAGAGAGCTCCATTCCCAAAACTGCCAGGACCCCAAAACGCCCTGGGAACCCAAAACTGCCAGGGAGATCCAATCCCCAAAAAACCCAACCCCCAAAAACTGCCAAGGAGCTCCAATCCCCAAAAAACCCCAACCCCAAAAACTGCCAGCACCCCAAAACTGCCAGAGAGCTCCAATCCCCAAAAAACCCAACCCCAAAAACTGCCAGCACCCCAAATCCTTCCCCAGATACCTCCAAACCCCCAAACCCTTTTCCAGAGCCCCCAAACCCCCAAATCCCAACCCCAGGACCCCAAATCCTTCCCCAGACCCCTGAACCCCAAATCCATCCCCAGAGAGCTCAAATCCAAAAAACCCCAAAAACAACCAAAAACCCCACAGGACCCCCAAATCCATCCCTAGAGACCTTGAATTCCCAAATATTTCCCCAGACCCTCAAACCCCCAAATCCATCCCCAGACCCCCCAAATCCCAGCACCCCCAGGATCCCAAATCCTATCTCCCCAGCCCCCTAAGGACCCCCCAAATCCCACCCCAAATTCATCCGACCCCTACACCCCTCCCCCAGCCCCCAAGAACCCCAAATCCCACCCCCAGGACCCCAAATCCCACCCCCAGGACCCCCAATCCCCCAAATCCCACCCCAGGACCCCCAAATCCCATCTCTCAGCCCCCACAATCCCCCAAATCCCACCCCCAGGACCCCCAATCCCATCTCTCAGCCCCACAATCCCCCAAATCCCACCCCCAGGACCCCCAAATCCCACCCTCAGGAACCCAAATCCCAACTCCCAGCCCCCCAGGACCCCAAATCCCACCCCCAGGACCCCCAAATCCCAACTCCCAGTCCCCCCAGGACCCCAAATCCCACCCCCAGGACCCCAAATCCAACTCCCAGCCCCCCAGGACCCCAAATCCCACCCCAGGACCCCCAAATCCCAACTCCCAGTCCCTACAATCCCCCAAATCCCACCCCCAGGAACCCCAAATCCCACCCCCAGGACCCCAAATCCCATCTCCCAGCCCCCCGGACCCCAAATCCCACCCCAGGAACCCAAATCCCACCCTCAGGACCCCAAATCCCAACTCCCAGCCCCCAGGACCCCAAATCCCACCCCCAGGAACCCAAATCCCACCCTCAGGACCCCAAATCCCATCTCCCAGCCCCAATCCCCCAAATCCCACCCCCAGGAACCCAAATCCCACCCTCAGGACCCTAAATCCCACCTCCAGGACCCCCAAATCCCATCTCCCAGTCCCCCCAGGACCCCAAATCCCACCCCCAGGACCCCAAATCCCATCCCCAGCCCCCCAACCCCCAATCCCACCCCCAGGACCCCAAATCCCACCCCAGGAACTCAAATCCCACCCTCAGGACCCCAAATTCCAACTCCCAGCCCCCCAGGACCCCAAATCCCACCCCAGGACCCCAAATCCCATCTCCCAGCCCCCCAGGACCCCAAATCCCACCCCAGGACCCCAAATCCCAACCCCAGGACCCTAATCCCACCCCCAGGAACCCAAATCCCACCCCAGGACCCCAAATCCCAACTCCCAGCCCCCCCAGGACCCCCAAATCCCACCCCAGGACCCCAAATCCCACCCCAGGAACCCCAAATCCCACCCTCAGGACCCCAAATCCCCAACTCCCCAAATCCCCAACCACCCCCAGGACCCCCAAATCCCACCCCAGGACCCCAAATCCCACCCTCAGGACCCCAAATCCCACCCCCAGGACCCCAAATCCCACCCCAGGACCCTCCCCAAATCCCACCCCAGGACCCCAAATCCACCCCAGGAACCCAAATCCCATCTCCCAGCCCCCCAGGACCCCAAATCCCACCCCCAGGAACCCAAATCCCACCCCAGGACCCCCAATCCCCCAAATCCCACCCCCAGGAACCCCAAATCCCACCCCCAGGATCCCAAATCCCACCCCCAGGACCCCCAATCCCAAATCCCACCCCCAGGAACCCAAATCCCACCCCAGGACCCCAAATCCCACTCTCAGGACCCCAAATCCCACCCCCAGGAACCCAAATCCCACCCCAGGACCCCAAATCCCATCTCCCAGCCCCCCAATCCCCAAATCCCCCAATTTAAATCCCACCCCAGGAACCCAAATCCACCCCAGGACCCCAAATCCCCAGTCCCCAAATCCCACCCCCAGGACCCCAAATCCCAACTCCCAGCCCCCAAATCCCACCCCCAGGACCCCAAATCCCATCTCCCAGCCTCCCCAGGACCCCCAAATCCACCCCAGGACTAAATCCCACCCTCAAGACCCCAATCCCAACTCTAGCCCCCAATCCCCAAATCCCACCCCCAGGAACCCCAAATCCCACCCCAGGACCCCAAATCCCAACTCCAGCCCCCAGGACCCCAAATCCCACCCCAGGACCCCAAATCCCACCTCAGGACCCCAAATCCCATCTCCCAGCTCCCCCAGGACCCCAAATCCCACCCCCAGGACCCCAAATCCCACCCCCAGGACCCCAAATCCCATCTCCAGCCCCCCAAACCCCCCAGGATATGGGGTCCTGTCCCTGGCTGTGCTCAGGCTCTCCTGGGCTCTGGCCAGTTCCATGTCCAGCTCCCTCCTCCGGGCACGGAGCTGCTCGACATCAGCCTGGGCAGAGCTGAGCTGCTGGGCCAGCAGGGCCTGGGCCTGGGCCAGCTCTGGGGGAAAGGGGAAGAATGGGGTAAAAATGGGGGGAAAACAGGGGGGAACGGGGGTAAAACAGGGGGAAATGGGGAGTAAAACGGGGGAAAACAGAGGGGAATGGGGGTAAAAATGGGGGAAAACCGAGGGAATGGGGGTAAAAATGGGGATAAAAATGGGGGTAAAACGGGAGGGGAATGGGGAAGAATAGGGGAAGAATGGGGGTAAAACGGGGGAATGGGGGAAAAAATGGGGAAAATAGGGGGAATGGGGGTAAAACAGGGAGGGAATAGAGGTAAAACGGGGGGGAATGGGGGGAAAACAGGGGGGAATAGAGGGAAGAATGGGGGTAAAATGCGGGGAATGGGGGTAAAACAGGGAGGGAATAGGGGGTAAAACGGGGGGGAATGGGGGAAGAATGGGGAAAACCGGGGGAATAGGGGGAAGAATGGGGGAAAATGGGGGAAGGGGAAAAATGAGGGTAAAACGGGGGGAATGGGGGAAAATGGTAAACGGGGGGAATGGGGGAAAATGGGGGAATGGGGGAAGAATGGAGGGAAAAATGGGGGTAAAACGGGGGGGAATGGGGAAAAAATGGGGGAAAAACGGGGGGAATGGGGGAAAAATGGGGAAAACAGGGGGAATAGGGGAAGAATGGAGGGAAAATGGGGGTAAAACAGGGGGGAATGGGGGAAAAATGGGGGAATGGGGGTAAAACAGGGCCTGGGTCAGTTCTGGGGGGCTGAATGGGGGTAAAAATGGGGCTGGGGGGTAAACGGGGTAAAAATGGGGCTGGGGGTAAAACAGGGGCTGGGGGCACTGGGGATGTTTTGGGGTGCAGTGAAGCTGTTGGGGGATGTTTTAGGGATGTTTTGAGGCTGTTTTGGGGTGCAGTGAGGATATTTTGGGGATGTTTTTGGGATATTTTGGGGTGTTTTGTGTCACTCACCCCTGTCCAGCCCCGGGCCCTCCTCTGCCCCTCCTGCAGGCCTTGCCCAGCAGCCCCAGGGGGTTTTGGGGTGCAGTGAGGATGTTTTTGGGATATTTTAGGGATGTTTTGTGTCACTCACCCCTGTCCAGCCCCGGGCCCGCTCTCCCCCTCCTGCAGCCCCTCTCCAGCTGCCCCAGGGGTTTCAGGGATGTTTTTGGGTATATTTAGGATATTTTGGGATATTTTGGGGTCACTCACCCCTGTCCAGCCCCCGTGCCCTCCTCTGCCCCTCCTGCAGGCCCTGCCCAGCTGCCCCCGGGGGTTTTGGGGTGCAGTGAGGATATTTTGGGTATATTTAGGGATGTTTTGGGGTGTTTTGTGTCACTCACCCCTGTCCAGCCCCCGGGCCCTCCTCTGCCCCTCCTGCAGGCCCCTCTCCAGCTGCCCCCGGGGGTTTCAGGGATGGTTTTGGGGTGCAGTGAGGATATTTTAGGGATGTTTTGGGATATTTTGGGGTCACTCACCCCTGTCCAGCCCCCGGGCCCTCCTCTGCCCCCTCCTGCAGGCCCCTCTCCAGCTGCCCCCTGCGCTCCAGCCCCCGCCGCAGCAGCTCCTCGCTGCAGCCCGAGCTCAGCTCCTGCAGCAGCTCCTGCAGCAAATCCTGCAGCTGCTCCAGAGGCAGCAGCTCCCCCGGGGCCTGGGCAGGGACAGAGGGCAGAGAAACAACGGGCAGCACAGGAATGGAGGGATAAAGGGGTGGGGAAATAACAGGAGTGGGGAAATAACAGGGATGGAGGGATAAAAGTGAGTGGGGGAATAAAAGAGATGGAGGAATAAAAGGATGGAGGAATAAAAGAGATGGAGGAATAAAAGAGATGGAGGAATAAAAGGGATGGAGGAATAAAAAGGATGGAGGAATAAAAGAGATGGAGGAATAAAAAGGATGGAGGAATAAAAGAGATGGAGGAATAAAAAGGATGGAGGAATAAAAAGGATGGAGGAATAAAAGAGATGGAGGAATAAAAAGGATGGAGGAATAAAAGGATGGAGGAATAAAAAGGATGGAGGAATAAAAGAGATGGAGGAATAAAAAGGATGGAGGAATAAAAAGGATGGAGGAATAAAAAGGATGGAGGAATAAAAGAGATGGAGGAATAAAAAGGATGGAGGAATAAAAAGGATGGAGGAATAAAAGAGATGGAGGAATAAAAAGGATGGAGGAATAAAAAGGATGAGAATAAAAGGATGGAGGAATAAAAAGGATGGAGGAATAAAAAGGATGGAGGAAAGATGGAGTAAAAGGATGGAGGGAATGAAAAGGGATGGAGGAATAAAAGAGTGAGATGGAGGGATAAAAGGGATGGGAGAAAATAAAATGGAGAATAAAAGCGGAATGACAAGGAATGGAGAAAAATAACAAGGAGAAATAAAGAATGGAGAATAATGGGGAACAAGAAAGGGATAGAAATGGAAGTAAAGGATGGAGAAATAAAAAGGGAATAAGGAAAGAGGATAAAAGATGGAGAAATAAAAGGGATGAAAATGACATGGAGAAAATGGGAGAAATAAAAGGGATGGAGGAATAAAAAGGCGATGGAGAAATCACAGGGATGGAAAATAATAGAATGGAGAAAATCAATGGATAGATATATAAAGGGATGTGCCCAACTGAAATTAATGCGAAATGTAGGAATGGTGAATAAAATATATGAATGGAGGATAGATATACCCATACGGAGTGGTTTATGAGAAATCAATGTTTAATATTTAAGGGATGTTCCCACCCGGAATTAATGCGAAATTAATATTTAATATTTAAGGGGTGTTCCCACACGGAATTAATGAGAAATTAATGTTTAATATTTAATATTTAAGGGGATGTTCCCACACGGAATTAATGGAAATTAATATTTAATATTTAAGGGATGTTCCCACACGGAATTAATGAGAAATCAATGTTTAATATTTCAGGGATGTTCCCACACGGAGATGGTTAATAAAATTAATGTTTAATATTTAATATTTCATATTTCAAGTGAGTTCCCACCCGGGGGTTGGGCTCGAGGCTCCCACACGATCGCGGATTTTGGGGAATCGCGATTTGGGGTCTCGGCCCGGGGGGGGGAGGGGAGCCGAGGCCTGAGGGGGACACGGGGACCCCGCCCCCTGCGCAACGCTCCCCTCCCCCCCGCCCCTCTCCGCCCGCCTTTTCCCCGTTTTTTCCCCGTTTTTCCCCATTTTTCCCGTTTTTTCCCGTTTCTTTCCCGTTTTTTACCATTTTTCCTCCTTTTCTCTCGCGGTTCTCGCGCGCTGCGGCGGCGGCGCCGATCAACGGCCGCGCGCGTCTGTCGCAGCCAATGGGAAGCGTCGTGGGCGTGGCTTACGGTCGGTTCTGACCAATAGCAACGCGCGTTTCTCGCAGCCAATAGGAAGCGGCGCGGGAGTGGCCCGGATATGATTCTGACCAATAGCAGCGCGTGTCTCTTGTAAATAATGAGAAACAGCGTAGGCGTGGCCTGGCACTGACCAATAGCAACGCGCGTCTCGCGCAGCCAATAGGAAACCGCGGCTCTGCGGGGCGGAAGTGCCGGAGCGGCGGCCGGGCCGGTACCAACGGGGGGAACCGGAGGGGGGGAGCCGGTAGCAACACGGGGAGCGGCGATAACCGGGGGATAACGGGGGTGATACCAACAGAGAGGGGGAGAGGAGTCGGTTTGTAACGGGAGGGGCGGGACCAAGCGGGGGTGGGTCCGGAAGCAACTCCGAGGGGACGGTACCAACCGGGAATGGGGGGGACAGGGGACGGTACCAACCGGGAATGGGGGAACAGGGGACGGTACCAACCGGGAATGGGGGGGACAGGGGACGGTACCAACCGGGGATGGGGGAACAGCGGCCGGTACCAACCAGGAATTGGGGGGGACATGGGACGGTACCAACCGGGGATGGGGGGGGAACTTCTGAAAGTCTGGAATGGGTTAAATTTACCCCAAAATGGGTCAAAATTTCATCTGAGGTGGGTCAGAATTTACCCCGAAATGGGTCAAAGTTTTGTCGTGAAGTGGGTTAAAAATGAAACTGAAAATGGGTCAAAATCCGACTAAAAATGGTCAAAAATCCAACTAAAATTTGGTTAAAATCCACCTTGAAATGGGTCAAAAATCCACTTAAAATTGTTTTTTAAAAATGCAACTAAAATTGGTCAAAATCCAACTAAAATTTGGTTTAAATCCAATTAAAAATTGATCCAAAATCCAACTGAAAATGGGTCAAAATCCAACTAAAAATTGGTCCAAAATCAAACTAAAATTGATCAAAAATCGAACTAAAATTTGGTTAAAGTTCAACTGAAAATTGGTCAAAAATCCAACTAAAATGGACCAAGTAAAAATCCATCACCTAGAGTAATTCATAATTTAAAATCCAACTAAAATTTGGTTTAAATCCAAGTAAAAATGGTTAAAAACCCAACTAAAATTTGGTCAAAATCCAGCTGAAAATGGGTTAAAATCTGATTAAAAATCAGTCAAAATCCACCTTGAAATGGGTCAAAAATTCTCTGTCCCATTTTATTGATCAATATTTTATCCATATCCCATTTTTTTGACCAATATCCCATTTTTTAACCAATATCTCATTTTCGTTTCATTTTTTTTTACCAATATCCCATTTTCATGATCAATATTTGACCAATATCCCATTTTTTAAACAATATCCCATTTTTATTTTATTTTTTTGATCAATATGCCATTTTTATGATCAATATTTGACCAATATCCCATTTTTATTTTATTTTTTTATCAATATCCCTTTTTTTTGACCAATATTCCATTTTAATTTTTTTACCAATATCCCATTTTTTTTAGTCTCTATCCATTTTTTAAACCAATATCCCATTTTATTTTATTTTTTTATCTATCCCATTTTTTCTAATATCCATTTTACCAATCCCATTTTTGTTTCATTTTTCTCTTTTAATATCCATTTTTAACAATATTTGACCAATATCCCATTTTTATTTTATATTGTTTCTCACCAATATCCCATTTTATGATCTATTTGACCAATATCCAGTTTTTATTTATTTTTTAACCAATACCCCATTTTTTTTGATCTCTATCTCATTTTTGACCAATATCCCATTTTTATTTTATTTATTTTTTATGACCATACCCCATTTTATTTATTTTCCTCACCAATATCCCATTTTTATTTTATTTATTTTTTACCAATACCCCATTTTATTTATTTTCCTCACCAATATCCCATTTTATTTTATTTATTTTTTTACCAATACCCCATTTTATTTATTTTCCTCACCAATATCCCATTTTTATTTTATTTTTTTTATTTCTATTCCATTTTTTTGACCAATATCCCATTTTTATTTATCTTTTTAACCAATATCCCTTTTTTTTTTTTTGATCTCTATCCCATTTTTTAACCAATATTCCATTTTTATTTTATTTATTTTTTACCCATACCCCATTTTATTTATTTTCCTCACCAATATCCCATTTTATTTTATTTTTCTCACCAATATCCCATTTTTATTTTATTTATTTTTACCAATACCCCATTTTATTTATTTTCCTCACCAATATCCCATTTTATTTTATTTTTTCTTACCAACATCCCATTTTTATTTTATTTATTTTTGCCCATACCCCATTTTATTTATTTTCCTCACCAATATCCCATTTTTATTTTATTTTATTTTTTTGATCTCTATCCCATTTTTATGACCAATATCCCATTTTTATTTTATTTATTTTTTTCCAATATCCCATTTTTATTTTATTTTTTTTTACCAGTATCCCATTTTTTTGACCAATACCCCATTTTTTGATCAATATTTGACCTATATCCCATTTTTTTTTAATTTCTATCCCATTTTTTTGACCAATATCCCATTTATATTTTATTTTTTTTTACCAATATCCCATTTTTATTTTATTTATTTTTTCCAATATCCCATTTTATTTTATTTTTTTACCAATATCCCATTTTTTTGACCAATACCCCATTTTTTGATCAATATTTGACCTATATCCCTTTTTTTTTTTGATTTCTATCCCATTTTTTTGACCAATATCCCATTTATATTTTATTTATTTTTTACCAATACCCCATTTTATTTATTTTCCTCACCAATATCCCATTTTTATATTATTTATTTTTTACCAATACCCCATTTTATTTATTTTCCTCACCAATATCCCATTTTTATTTTATTTTATTTTTTTGATCTCTATCCCATTTTTATGACCAATATCCCATTTTAATTTTATTTTTTTTACCAATATCCCATTTTTTTGACCAATATCCCATTTTTATGGTCAATATTTGACCAATACCCCATTTTTTGATCAATATTTGACCAATATCCCATTTTTATTTTATTTTTTTTACCAATACCCCATTTTTATTTTATTTATTTTTTACCAATGCCCCATTTTATTTATTTTCCTCACCAATATCCCTTTTTATTTTATTTTTTTAACCAATATCCCATTTTTATTTTATTTTTATTAACCAATATCCCATTTTTATTTTATTTTTTTTGACCAATATCCCATTTTTATTTTATTTTTTTTGACCAATATCCCTTTTTTTTAAAACCAATATCCCATTTATATTTTATTTTTTTGATCTCTATTCCATTTTTTTGACCAATATCCCTTTTTTTTTTTGATCTCTATCCCATTTTTTTAACCAATATTCCATTTTTATTTTATTTATTTTTGAACAATACCCCATTTTATTTATTTTCCTCACCAATATCCCATTTTTATTTTTTTTTACCAATATCCCATTTTATTTTATTTTTTTTACCAATATCCCATTTTTATTTTATTTATTTTTTACCAATACCCCATTTTATTTCTTTTCCTCACCAATATCCCATTTTTATTTTTTTTTACCAATATCCCATTTTATTTTATTTTTTACCAATATCCCATTTTTTTGACCAATATCCCATTTTTATTTTATTTATTTTTTACCAATATCCCATTTTTATTTTATTTTATTTTTTTGATCTCTATCCCATTTTTATGACCAATATCCCATTTTTATTTTATTTATTTTTTACCAATATCCCATTTATATTTTATTTATTTTTTGCCCATACCCCATTTTATTTATTTTCCTCACCAATATCCCATTTTAATTTTTTTTACCAATATCCCATTTTATTTTATTTATTTTTTACCCATACCCCATTTTATTTATTTTCCTCACCAATATCCCATTTTATTTTATTTATTTTTTACCAATACCCCATTTTATTTCTTTTCCTCACCAATATCCCATTTTATTTTATTTTCCTCACCAATATCCCATTATTATTTTATTTTTTTACCAATATCCCATTTTTTTGACCAACATCCCATTTTTATTTTATTTATTTTTTGCCCATACCCCATTTTATTTATTTTCCTCACCAATATCCCATTTTATTTTTTTTTACCAATATCCCATTTTTATTTTATTTCTTTTTTACCCATACCCCATTTTATTTATTTTCCTCACCAATATCCCATTTTTATTTTTTTATTTTTTACCCATACCCCATTTTATTTATTTTCCTCACCAATATCCCATTTTTATTTTATTTTTTGATTTCTATCCCATTTTTTTAACCAATATCCCATTTTTTTATCTCTCTCCCATTTTTATGATCAATATCCCATTTTATTTTATTTTTTCTCACCAATATCCCATTTTTTGACCAATATTCCATTTTTTTAACAATATTTGACCAATATCCCATTTTTATTTTATTTTTTTTATTTCTATCCCATTTTTTTAACCAATATCCCATTTTTTTTATCTCTCTCCCATTTTTATGACCAATATCCCATTTTATTTTATTTTTTCTCACCAATATCCCATTTTTATTTTATTTATTTTTTACCAGTACCCCATTTTATTTATTTTCCTCACCAATATCCCATTTTTATTTTATTTATTTTTTACCAATACTCCATTTTATTTATTTTCCTCACCAATATCCCATTTTTATTTTATTTTATTTTTTTGATCTCTATCCCATTTTTTTGACCAATATCCCATTTTTATTTTATTTATTTTTTTACCTATACCCCATTTTATTTATTTTCCTCACCAATATCCCATTTTTATTTTATTTATTTTTTGCCCTTACCCCATTTTATTTATTTTCCTCACCAATATCCCATTTTATTTTTTTTTACCAATATCCCATTTTATTTTATTTATTTTTTACCCATACCCCATTTTATTTATTTTCCTCACCAATATCCCATTTTTATTTTATTTCTTTTTTACCAATACCCCATTTTATTTATTTTCCTCACCAATATCCCATTTTTATTTTATTTTATTTTTTTGATCTCTATCCCATTTTTATGACCAATATCCCATTTTTATTTTATTTATTTTTTTCCAATATCCCATTTTTATTTTATTTTTTTTTACCAGTATCCCATTTTTTTGACCAATACCCCATTTTTTGATCAATATTTGACCTATATCCCTTTTTTTTTTGATTTCTATCCCATTTTTTGACCAATATCCCATTTTTATTTTATTTATTTTTTACCCATACCCCATTTTATTTATTTTCCTCACCAATATCCCATTTTATTTTATTTTTTTACCAATATCCCATTTTTATTTTATTTATTTTTTGCCCATACCCCATTTTATTTATTTTCCTCACCAATATCCCATTTTATTTTATTTATTTTTTACCCATACCCCATTTTATTTATTTTCCTCACCAATATCCCATTTTTATTTTATTTCTTTTTTACCAATACCCCATTTTATTTATTTTCCTCACCAATATCCCATTTTTATTTTATTTTATTTTTTGATCTCTATCCCATTTTTATGACCAATATCCATTTTTATTTTATTTATTTTTACCAATATCCCATTTTATTTTTTTTTACCAATATCCCATTTTTTGACCAATATCCCTTTTTTTTTTTTTTAACAATACCCCATTTTATTTATTTTTCTCATCAATATCCCTTTTTTTTTGATCTCTATCCATTTTTTTGACCAATACCCCATTTTTATTTTATTTATTTTTTACCAATACCCCATTTTATTTCTTTTCCTCACCAATATCCCATTTTATTTTATTTTCCTCACCAATATCCCATTATTATTTTATTTTTTTACCAATATCCCATTTTTTTGACCAACATCCCATTTTATTTTATTTATTTTTGCCCATACCCTCATTTTATTTATTTTCCTCACCAATATCCCATTTTATTTAATTTTTTACCAATACCCCATTTTATTTATTTTCCTCACCAATATCCCATTTTATTTTATTTTCCTCACCAATATCCCATTTTTATTTTATTTATTTTTTACCAATACCCCATTTTATTTCTTTTCCTCACCAATAACCCATTTTATTTATTTTCCTCACCAATATCCCATTTTTATTTTATTTATTTTTTACCAATACCCCATTTTATTTATTTTCCTCACCAATATCCCATTTTTATTTTATTTATTTTTTGCCCATACCCCATTTTATTTATTCTCCTCACCAATATCCCATTATTATTTTATTTTTTTACCAATATCCCATTTTTTTGACCAACATCCCATTTTTATTTTATTAATTTTTTGCCCATACCCCATTTTATTTATTTTCCTCACCAATATCCCATTTTATTTTATTTTTTCTCACCAATATCCCATTTTTATTTTATTTATTTTTTACCCATACCCCATTTTATTTCTTTCCTCACCAATGTTTGGTGTTCTCTCCCCGCTGCAGCCGCGATGCCGCTGCGGGTGCTGCTGCACTGGGGCCGGGAGCGCTGCCGGCTCTACGGGCACGGAGCGCCCAGCGCCGAGCAGATCTGCCGGGAGCTGGCCCGGGACATCGGTGAGAACACGGGGAATTCGGGTTTTGGGGTTTTGGGATTTTTTGGGATTTTTTGGGATTTTTTTGGGATTTTTTGGGGATTTTTCAGAATTTTTTGGGGATTTTTTTGGGGTTGTTTGAGATTTTTTTGGTGGTTTTTGGGGGTTTTTTTGGGTTTTTTGGGGTTTTTTCGGAGTTTTTTGGGGATTTTTTGGGGTTTTTGGGGTTTTTTGGTTTTGAGTTTCTTTTGGTGGTTTTTTGAGATTTTTTGTAGTTTTGGGGCTGTTTTGGGGGTTTCTCTTGATTTTTGGTATTTTTGGTGGGGTTTTTTGGGATTTTTTTGGGGTTTTTGGGGATGCTGGATCCGGGTGTGTTCAGTGCCCAGGAGATCTGCCGGGAGCTGGCCCGGGACATCGGTGAGAACACGGGGAATCTGGGTTTGGGGATTTTGGGATTTTTGGGATTTTTTTGGGATTTTTTTGGGATTTTTTGGGATTTTTTTGGGATTTTTTCAGAATTTTTGGGGATTTTTTGGGGTTTTTTGAGATTTTTTTGGTGGTTTTTGGGGGTTTTTTGGGGTTTTTGGGGTTTTTTTCCAAGTTTTTTGGGGGTTTTTTGGGGGTTTTTTTTGAGATTTTTTTTGGTGGTTTTTTTTAAAATTTTTGGGTGGTTTTTTGGGGTGGTTTTTTGGGGGTTTCTCTTCATTTTTTTGGAGCATTTTTGGGATTTTTTGGGGTTTTTGGGGACGGTGGATCCTGGTGTGTTCAGCGCCGAGCAGATCTGCCGGGAGCTGGCCCGGGACATCGGTGAGAACACGGGGAATTCAGGGTTTTGGGATTTTGGGATTTTTTGGGGATTTTTTGGGGATTTTTTGGGGGTTGTTTTTGGGATTTTTTGGGATTTTTTAGATTTTTCTAGGGATTTTTTTGGAGTATTTTTGGGGTTTTTTGGGGGTTTTTTGAGATTTTTGGTGGTTTTTTGGGGTGGTTTTTGGGGTTTCTTTGGGGTTTTTTTGAGATTTTTTAGGGGCTGTTTTGGGGGTTCTCTTGAGTTTTTGGGGTTTTTTGGGTTTTTTGGGGTTTTTTTGGAGTTTTTGGGGGTTTTTTTGGGGTTTTTGGGGGTTTTTGGGAGTTTTTAGCGGTTTTGGGGGTTTTTTGAGATTTTTTGAGGTTTTTTGGGGGTTTTGAGATTTTTGAGGTTTTTTGGGGGTTTTTGAGATTTTTGGGGGTTTTTGGGGTTTTTGGGGTTGTTGGGGTTTTTTGGGAGGATTTTTGGGAGTTTTTTTGAGATTTTTGAGGTTTTTGGGGGTTTTTTGAGATTTTTGAGGCTTTTTGGGGGTTTTTGAGATTTTTGAGGTTTTTGGGGTTTTTGAGATTTTTGAGGTATTTTTGGGGGGTTTTTGAGATTTTTGAGGTTTTGAGATTTTTGGGGGTTTTTTGAGATTTTTGAGGTTTTTTGGGGGTTTTTTGAGATTTTGGGGGTTTTTTGAGATTTTTTGAGGGTTTTTGAGGTTTTTGAGGGTTTTTTGGGGGTTTTTGAGGGTTTTTGAGGGTTTTTTGAGGTTTTGGGGGTTTTTTTGAGATTTTTGAGGTTTTTTGGGGGTTTTTTTAGATTTTTTGAGGTTTTTTTGGGGGGTTTGAGATTTTTGAGGGTTTTTTGGGGGTTTTTTTAGATTTTTTTGAGGTTTTTTGGGGGTTTTTTGAGATTTTTTGGGGGTTTTTAGATTTTTGAGGTTTTTTGGGGGTTTTGAGATTTTTTGGGGTTTTTTTTGAGGGTTTTTTGGAGGGTTTTTGAGGTTTTTGGGGGATTTTTTTGAGATTTTTGGAGGGGTTTTTTGGGGGTTTTTTGAGATTTTTTGAGGTTTTTTGGGGGGGGTTTTGAGATTTTTTTGGGGGATTTTTTTGAGATTTTTGAGGTTTTTGGGGGTTTTTTGAGATTTTTGGGTTTTTGTTGAGGTTTTTTCAATCCCAACCCCCCAGAACTCCAGTTTTCTCACCCCAGCTGGGTTTGCCCCTCCGCAGGGATCTCCCCGCTCTGCTGCAGCCTCTTCGCCCTGTTCGAGCCCCGCGGGCGCCTCTGGCTGCCCCCGAACCACCAGTTCCACATCGGGCCCGGCACCGACCTCACGCTCTTCTTCAGGATCAGGTCAGGCCTGGAGCCCAAATTTTATTGGGAAAAATTATGGATTTATTTATTTATTGTTTTATTTATTTAGTATTATTGCTAATTCTGCTTGTAATTATTTATTGATTTATTTATGATTTATTTATTGCCCCAACACCGACCTCACGCTCTTCTTCAGGATCAGGTCAGGCCTGGAGCCCAAATTTTCTTGGGAAAAATTATTTATTTATTTATTTATTTATTTATTTATTTATTTATTTATCTATTTATTATAAATATTATCTATTCTACCTGTAACTATTTATTTATTGATTTATTGGTTGATTTATTTATTGCCCCGACACCGACGTCACGCTCTTCTTCAGGATCAGGTCAGGCCTGGAGCCCAAATTTTATTGGGAAAAATTATGGGATTTATTTATTTATTTAGTTATTGTTTTATTTAGTTATTTAGTTATTTTCTATTATTGCTAATTCTGCTTGTAATTATTATTGATTTATTGATTTATTTACTGATTTTTTTGTTGTCCCGACACCGACGTCACGCTCTTCTTCAGGATCAGGTCAGGCTTGGATCCCAAATTTTATTGGGAAAAATTATGGGATTTATTGATTTATTGTTTTATTTATTTATTTTATTATTGCTAATTCTACTTATAATTACTTATTTAGTGGTTTATTGATTGATTTATTTATTGCCCCGACACCAACATCACGCTCTTCTTCAGGATCAGGTCAGGCCTGGAGCCCAAATTTTATTGGGAAAAATTATGGGATTTATTTATTGTTTTATTTATTTATTTTTATTATTGCTAATTCTACTTATAATTACTTATTTAGTGGTTTATTGATTGATTTATTTATTGCCCCGACACCAACATCACGCTCTTCTTCAGGATCAGGTCAGGATTGGAGCCCAAATTTTCTTGGGAAAAATTATGAGATTTATTTATTTATTTATTTATCTATTTATCTATTTATTATAAATATTACCTATTCTACCTGTAACTATTTATTTATTGATTTATTGGTTGATTTATTTATTGCCCCGACACCGACCTCACGCTCTTCTTCAGGATCAGGTCAGGCTTGGAGCCCAAATTTTATTGGGAAAAATTGTGGATTTATTTATTTATTGTTTTATTTATTTAGTATTACTGCTAATTCTGCTTATAATTATTTATTGATTTATTTACTGATTGATTTATTGCCCCGACACCAACATCACGCTCTTCTTCAGGATCAGGTCAGGATTGGAGCCCAAATTTTATTGGCAAAGATTATGGATTTTATTTATTTATATATTTATATATTTATATATTTATATATTTATATATTTATATATTTATATAGTTATAAATATATTTATTTATTTATTTTCTATTATTGCTAATTCTGCTTGTAATTATTTATTGATTTATTGATTTATTTACTGATTTATTTATTGTCCCGACACCAACATCACGCTCTTCTTCAGGATCAGGTCAGGATTGGAGCCCAAATTTTATTGGGAAAAATTATGGGATTTATTTATTTATTTATTGTTTTATTTATTTATTGTTTTATTTATTTATTTATTTATTATTGCTAATTCTACTTATAATTACTTATTTAGTGGTTTATTGATTGATTTATTTATTGCCCCGACACCAACATCACGCTCTTCTTCAGGATCAGGTCAGGCCTGGAGCCCAAATTTTATTGGGAAAATTTATTTATTTATTTATTTATATATTTATTTATTCATTCATTATTATTGCTAATTCTGCCTGGAATTATTTATTGATTTATTGATTTATTTACTGATTTATTTATTGTCCCGACACCGACATCACGCTCTTCTTCAGGATCAGGTCAGGCCTGGAGCCCAAATTTTATTGGGAAAAATTATGGGATTTATTTATTTATATATTTATTTATTCATTCATTATTATTGCTAATTCTGCCTGGAATTATTTATTGATTTATTGATTTATTTACTGATTTATTTATTGCCCAGACACCGCCGTCACGCTCTTCTTCAGGATCAGGTCAGGACTTGGATCCCAAATTTTATTGGGAAAAATTCTGGCATTTATTATTGATTGATTGATTGATTATTATTATTGCTAATTCTTCTTCTATTTATTGATTTATTTATTGATTTATTTATCGATTGATTGATTTATTACACCGACATCACGCTGCTCATCAGGATGAGCTCAGGGCTCCATTCCTTGATTTTATCAGGAAAAATGGATTATTTATTTATTTATTTATTTATTAATATCACTGCTAATCCTTCCTGTAATTATTTATTAATTTATTGATTGATTGATTGATTGATTGATTTATTGCACCGACATCACGCTGCTCTCCAGGATGAGCTCAGGGCTCCATTCCTGGATTTTATCAGGAAAAATTGATCATTTATTTATCTACTTATTTATTATTATCACTACTAAACCGTCCTGTAATTATTTATTGATTTATTTAATGATTTATTTATTGATTGATTTATTTGCTACACCGACATCACGCTGCTCTCCAGGATGAGCTCAGGGCTCCATTCCTGGATTTTATCAGGAAAAATTGATTATTTATTTATTTATTTATATCACTGCTAATCCTTCCTGTATTTATTTATTTATTTATTTATTTATTTATTTATTGATTTATTGATTGATTTATTACACCGACATCACGCTGCTCTCCAGGATGAGCTCAGGGCTCCATTCCTGGATTTTATTTATCTACTTATTTATTATTATCACTACTAAACCGTCCTGTAATTATTTATTGATTTATTTAATGATTTATTTATTGATTCATTTATTTACTACACCGACATCACGCTGCTCTCCAGGATGAGCTCAGGGCTCCATTCCTGGATTTTATCAGGAAAAATTGATCATTTATTTATCTAGTTATTTATTATTATCACTACTAATCCTTCCTGTAATTATTTATTGATTTATTTATTGATTTATTGATTGATTTATTGATTTATTTATTGATTTATTTATTTTTTACACCGACGTCACGCTGCTCTTCAGGATGAGCTCAGGGCTCCATTCCTGGATTTTATCAGGAAAAATGGATTATTTATTTATCTACTTATTTATTATTATCACTACTAAACCGTCCTGTAATTATTTATTGATTTATTTAATGATTTATTTATTGATTTATTTATTTACTACACCGACATCACGCTGCTCTCCAGGATGAGCTCAGGGCTCCATTCCTGGATTTTATCAGGAAAAATTGATTATTTATTTATTATGATGATTTATTATTATCACTACTAATCCTTCCTGTAATTATTTATTAATTTATTTATTGATTGATTTATTGATTGATTTATTGATTGATTGATTTATTACACCAACGTCACGCTGCTCTCCAGGATGAGCTCAGGGCTCCATTCCTGGATTTTATCAGGGTGAATCCCCAAATTTTATCGGGAATCAGGGATGATTTGGGATTGATTGATTGATTGATTGATTAATTGGTCTGTCAATCCCAGGTTCTATTTCCGGAACTGGCACGGGCTGCACCCGGGGGAGCCGCGGGTGTTCCGCAATTCCGCCGGGGACGGGCCCGGGGGGGCGCTGCTGGACACGGCGTCCTTCCACTACCTGTTCGAGCAGGTGGGCGGGGCAAATCTTTGGGGCAAAAAATGGGATTTTTCTGGTCAAAAAATGGGATTATTCTGATTTTTTAGGTCAAAAATGGGATTTTTCTGGACTTTTGGGGCAAAAAATGGGCAAAAAATGGGCAAAAAATGGGATTATTCTGATTTTTTAGGTCAAAAAATGGGATTTTTCTGGATTTTTTGGGGCAAAAATTGGGCAAAAAATGGGATTATTCTGATTTTTTAGGTAAAAAAATGGGATTTTTCTGGATTTTTGGGGCAAAAATGGGATTATTCTGATTTTTTTAGGTAAAAAATGGGATTTTTCTGGATTTTTTGGGGCAAAAATGGGATTATTGTCGTCAAAATACGCAAAAAATGGGCAAAAATAGGCAAAAATGGGATTATTCTGATTTTTTTAGGTCAAAAAATGGGATTTTCTGGATTTTTTGGGGCAAAAAATGGGATTATTCTGGGGCTTTTTGGGGCAAAAATGGAATTATTCTGATTTTTTTTTTTTTTTGTCAAAATGGAATTATGGTCAAATTTTCCAGGGAAAAAATTTGAATTTATCGGATTTTTTCTCCGTCATAATTTCAATTTTCCAGGTGAAAAATTTGAATTTATCGGATTTTTTCTCTGCCACAATTTCAATTTCCCAGGTGAAAAAATTTGAATTTTTGGGATTTTTTCTCCACGATAATTTCAATTTCCCAGGTGAAAAAATTTGAATTTATCGGATTTTTTGCTGCCACAATTTCAATTTCCCAGGTGAATAATCTGAATTTTTGGGATTATTTCTCTGCAATAATTTCAATTTTCCAGGGGAATAATTTGAATTTTTGGGTTTTTTTACTGCCACAATTTCAATTTCCCAGGTGAATAATTTGAATTTTTGGGATTCTTTCTCCGCAATAATTTCAATTTCCCAGGTGAAAAGATTTGAATTTTTGGGATTATTTCTCTACCACAATTTCAATTTCCCAGGTGAATAATTTGAATTTTTGGGATTATTTCTCTGCCACAATTTCAATTTTCCCAGGGAATAATTTGAATTTATGGGATTTTCCTCTGCAATAATTTTAATTTTCCAGGGGAATAATTTGAATTTATGGGATTATTTCTCTGCCACAATTTCAATTTCCCAGGTGAATAATTTGAATTTATGGGATTCTTTCTCCGCAATAATTTCAATTTCCCAGGTGAAAAGATTTGAATTTTGGGATTCTTTCTCTGCCACAATTTCAATTTCCCAGGTGAATAATTTGAATTTTTGGGATTCTTTTCTCCGCAATAATTTCAATTTTCCTGGGGAAAAAATTTGAATTTATCGGATCTTTCTCTGCCATAATTTCAATTTCCCAGGTGAATAATCTGAATTTTGGGATTTTTCCCCAGGGGAAGTTCGAGTTCGTGCACGAGGCGCTGCCGCGCTGCGAGCGGCGGCTGCGGGACGAGAGCCTGGGCATGGCCGTGCTGCACCTGGCGCAGCTGGCGCTGCAGGAGGGCGCCGAGCTGGCGCGGGTGGCGCGGACGCACCGGTGAACAAATCTGATTTTCTCTCATCTTTTCTCTGCTTTTTTATTCTTTTTTGCTCATTTTTTTGCCAATTTTTTCGCTGCTCTTTGCTATTTTTTTCTGCTTTTTTCCGCTGCTTTTTTCTGATTTTTAGCTGCTTTTTTCGCTGTTTCTTGTTATTTTTTTCCTTACTTTTCACTGCTTTTTGCTATTTTTCTGCTTTTTTTCACTGTTTTTTGTTAATTTTTTTCTTATTTTTTGCTATTTTTTCTGCTTTTTTTCACTGTTTTTGCTAATTTTTTTATTTTTTGCTTTTTTTTTCCTGCTTTTTTTCACTGTTTTTTGCTAATTTTTTTTTATTTTTTGCTTTTTTTTTCCTGCTTTTTTTCACTGTTTTTTGCTAATTTTTTCTTATTTTTTGCTATATTTTCCCTGCTTTTTTCCCACTGTTTTTTGGGGTTTTTTTCTCATTTTTCACTGATTTTTGCTATTTTTTTCTGCATTTTTTCACCATTTTTTTCTCCTTTTTTTCACTGTTTTGCTAATTTTTTTCTTATTTTTTTGCTATTTTTTCTGCTTTTTTTCACTGTTTTTTGCTAATTTTTTCTTATTTTTTGCTATTTTTTCTGCTTTTTTTCACTTTTTTTGCTAATTTTTTTTAATTTTTTCTATTTTTTTCTCCTTTTTTTCACTGTGCTTTACTAATTTTTTTCTTATTTTTTGCTATTTTTTCTGCTTTTTTTCACTGTGTTTTGCTGATTTTTTTCTTATTTTTTGCTATTTTTTCCTGCTTTTTTTCACTGTTTTTTGCTGGTTTTCCTTATTTTTCACTGGTTTTTTCACTGTTTCTTGCTATTTTTTTCCTTACTTTTCACTGCGTTTTGCTATTTTTTTCTTAATTTTTTCTATTTTTTTCTCCTTTTTTTCACTGTTTTTTGCTAATTTTTTCTTTTTTTTGCCATTTTTTCTGCTTTTTTTCACTGTTTTTTGCTATTTTTTTCTTATTTTTCACTGGTTTTTTCTCTTATTTTTCACTACTTTTTTCTTATTTTTCCCTTTTTTCCTTCTTTTTCACTGTTTTTTTGTTATTTTTCACTCCTTTTTCTCCTTCTTTTTCACTGTTTTTTCCCTTATTTTTCACTCTTGATTTTCTCATTTTTCACCATTTTTTCTCTTATTTTTCACTATTTTTTCCTTGATTTTTCTCTATTTTTTTCACTCTTTTTCCCCCCTTCTTTTTCCCTATTTTTTCCTTCTTTTTCCCTATTTTTTCCTTATTTTTCCCTCTTTTTTCTCACCTTTTTCCCCTTTCCCCCCAGCTTCCAGGACTGCATCCCGGTCTCCTTCCGCCGCCCGCTGCAGCAGAGCCCTCTCCTGACCCACTTCCACATTCACTATTTATCTTATTTTTCACTGGTTTTTTCTCTTATTTTTCACTATTTTTTCCTTATTTTTCACTATTTTTTTTCCTTCTCTTTCACTGTTTTTTCTCTTATTTTTCACTATTTTCCCCTAATTTTTCCCTGTTTTTTTCCATATTTTTTCACTACTTTTTCCTTCTCTTTCACTGTTTTTTCTCTTACTTTTCAATATTTTTCCCTCTAATTTTTCTCTGGTTTTTCTTATTTTTCACAATTTTTTTTCTAATTTCCCCTTTCCCCCCAGCTTCCAGGACTGCATCCCGGTCTCCTTCCGCCGCCAGCTGCAGCAGAGCCAGTTCCTCACCCGCTTCCACATTCACTATTTATCTTATTTTTCACTGCTTTCTTCTTATTTCTCACTGGTTTTTTTCTCTTATATTTCACTGTTTTTCTCTCTTATTTTTCACTGGTTTTTTCCTTCTTTTTCACTTTTTTTTTCTTATTTTTCGCTATTTTTTTCCTTATTTTGCACTCTTGATTTTCTCATTTTTCACTGGTTTTTTGTCTTATTTTTCACTATTTTTTCCTTATTTTTCACTGTTTTTTTCTCTCATTTTTCACTGTTTTCATCCTTCTTTTTCACCGTTTTTTCCTCATTTTTCACTCATTTTTTCCCTGATTTTTCACTATTTTTGTCCTTATTTTTCACATTTTTTTTTCTACTTTTCACATTTTTTTCCTAATTTCCCCTTTCCCCCCAGCTTCCAGGACTGCATCCCTGTCTCCTTCCACCGCCAGCTGCAGCAGAGCCCGCTGCTCACCCGCTTCCACATTCACTATTTTTTCCTATTTTTCACTGGTTTCTTCTTATTTTTCACTGTTTTTATCTCTTATTTTTCACTATTTTTCCCCTAATTTTTCACTGTTTTTTTCCATATTTTTTCCTTCTCTTTCACTGTTTTTTTCTCTTATTTTTCACTATTTTTCCCCTAATTTTTCACTGATTTTTTCCATATTTTTTCACTATTTTTTCCTTCTCTTTCACTGTTTTTTCTCTTATTTTTCACTATGTTTCCCTCTAATTTTTCACTATTTTTTCCTTCTCTTTCACTGTTTTTTCTCTTATTTTCCCTATTTTTCCCCTAATTTTTCACTGATTTTTTCCATATTTTTTCACTATTTTTTCCTTCTCTTTCACTGTTTTTTCTCTTATTTTTCACTATGTTTCCCTCTAATTTTTCACTATTTTTTCCTTCTCTTTCACTATTTTTTCTCTTATTTTTCACTATTTTCCCTCTAATTTTTTCCCTGTTTTTTTTCTTATTTTTCACATTTTTTTTTCTAATTTTCCTTTTCTTTTTCACATTTTTTTTCTAATTTCCCCTTTCCCCCCAGCTTCCAGGACTGCATCCCGGTCTCCTTCCGCCGCCAGCTGCAGCAGAGCCCACTGCTGACCCACTTCCACATTCACTATTTATCTTATTTTTCACTGAGTTTTTCCTTTATTTTTCACTAATTTTTTCTTATTTTTCACTATTTTTATTTCTTATTTTTCACTGTTTTTATTTCTTATTTTTCACTGGTTTTTTCTCTTATTTTTCACTATTTTTTTTCTTATTTTTCACTGGTTTTTTCTTATTTTTCACTATTTCTTATTTTTCACTATTTTTGTCCTTCTTTTTCACTGTTTTTTCTCTTATTTTTCCCTAATTTTCCCCTAATTTTTCCCTGTTTTTTTCCATATTTTTTCCCTATCTTTCACTGTTCTTTCTCTTATTTTTCCCTATTTTTCCCTCTAATTTTTCACTGGTTTTTTCCATATTTTTTCCTTCTCTTTCACTGTTTTTTCTCTTATTTTTCACTATGTTTCCCCCTAATTTTTCACTATTTTTTCCTTCTCTTTCACTGTTTTTTCTCTTATTTTTCCCCTAATTTTTCCCTGTTTTTTTTCTTATTTTTCACATTTTTTTTTTCTAATTTTCCTTTTCTTTTTCACAATTTTTTTTCTAATTTCCCCTTTCCCCCAGCTTCCAGGACTGCATCCCTGTCTCCTTCCGCCTCCAGCTGCAGCAGAGCCCGCTGCTCACCCGCCTGCGCCTGGGCGCTTCGTTCCGCCGCTTCCTGCGGCGCTTCCAGCGGCGGGCGCTGGCCCCGGGCCGCCTGTCGGAGCACGACGTGATGTACAAATACCTGAGCACGCTGGAGCTGCTGGCTCCTCACTTTGGCACCGAGACCTTCCAGGTGTTTGTCCTGCAGCTGGGAGCCCTGGAGGGGGAGAGGAGCTCGCCGGAGTTTCAGGAGTTTCGGGAGTTTCGGGAATTTCGGGTCACTCACCACGTGCTGGTCAGCGGGACTGGTGGGATCCAGTGGAGGCCGGTGCTGGACAAGGTGGGGGTGGGGTTTGGGGGGGGTTCCAACCAAAATTTGGGGGTTGGGTAGAAAATTCCAACCAAATTTGGGGTTTGGGTGGGAAATTCAACCAAATTTGGGGGTTGGGTGGGGAATTCCAAACAAAATTTGGGGTTTGGGTGGTGAATTCCAACCGAATTTGGGGTTTGGGTAGAAAATTTCAACCAAGTTTGGGGTTGGGTGGAAAATTTCAGCTCAAATTTGGGGGTTGAGTGGGAAATTTCAGCTCAAATTTGGGGTTTGGGTGGAGAATTCCAAACAAAATTTGGGGTTTGGGTGGAGAATTCCAAACAAAATTTGGGGGTTTGGGGGGGTTCCAAACAAAATTTTGGGGTTGGGTGGAAAATTTCAACCAAGTTTAAGGGGTTTGGGAGGAAAATTTCAGCCCAGATTTGGGGGTTGAGTGGGAAATTTCAGCTCAAATTTCGGGGTTTGGGTGGGAAATTCCAGCCAAAATTTGGGGTTTGGGTGGAGAATTCCAAACAAAATTTGGGGTTTGGGTGGGGTTCCAAACAAAATTTTGGGGTTGGGTAGAAAATTTCAACCAAATTTGGGGGTTGAGTGGGAAATTTCAGCCCAAATTTAAGGGTTGAGTGGGAAATTTCAGCTCAAATTTGGCGTTTGGGTGGGAAATTTCAGATCAAATTTGGGGTTTGGGTGGGGAATTCCAACCAAATTTGGTGTTTGGGGTGGGTTTGGGATGAGACATTCCCACCCCAAATTCTGTGTTTATTTTGGTTTGGGGTGGGTTTGGGGTGGGGGGCTTGGGAGGAAATTCCAAACAAAATTTGGGGTTTGGGTGGAGAATTCAAACAAAATTTGGGGTTTGGGGGTTCCAAACAAAATTTTGGGGTTGGGTAGAAAATTTCAACCAAATTTGGGGGTTAAGTGGGAAATTTCAGCTCAAATTTGGGGTTTGGGTGGGAAATTCCAGCCAAAATTTGGGGTTTGGGTGGGCTAGGGTGGGAAATTCCAATGAAAATTTGGGGTTTGGGTTGGAAATTCCAACCAAATTTGATGTTTTTTCTTGGTTTGGGATGAGAAATTTCCAACCAAAATTCTGTAATTTTGGGTTTGGGGTGGGTTTGGGGTCAGGGGGCTTTGGGAGGGAAATTCCAAACAAAATTTGGGGGTTGGGTAGAAAATTTCA
>JAKWBO010000324.1:0-57955 GCA_034336685.1 Luscinia luscinia
GTCAGCTGAATTAGAACTGTATAAAAAGACCATGGGGAAAAAGGGAAATTGCGCGCCGTTTGTGGAGCAGTGCCTCCCGGCCGCACAGCGCTGTTTTGCTTACTGTCGCTTGCTAATAAACTCTAATTGATTAGAACTGACTTGATTCGGTTTTCATTCTCCGTCTATAACATGTCCCAGGTGGAAAAAGGATGGAGGAAGGGCTCCCCGCTCACCGTATGTGCCCTGGTGCACGGCTGTGTGCTCGGAGGTAGCAGACTGGACCGGCGAAGGTGGCAGGGCAGTGTCTGACAGCAGAGAACCTGGCTCCCGGCTTTGGGCTGGCACGCGGGCAGGAAACGAGCAGCCCCCGGACTGCCCCTCCGACCTGGCGAGCAAAAGAGAGAGACAGCCACCGCCCATCCCTTTGTCTTGAGCCATGAAGAGCTTGGGTGCTTGCCGGCAGGCTTTCTTAGCATAATAATGGGAAACATTCTCCAGAGAAAAGAAAAAAATGTAAGGGAACAAACCCCAACCCCCAACATCTACCCAGTGAACAAAGGTCCTTGAGCAAAAACAATCCCACAGATGGGTTTTCCCTTGCTTGAAACAGGACAAATCCAAACTGCCTTCCCTAACACATTTCTCATATGTGCCACTGGGACTTTATCCCCTTCTATGAGACATGGAGGTTTTGATTGGGCAAGGCAGCTTGATTGGTGGAGCCTCTAGTTTTAACTAACCTCGTGGCCTTCGCTAAACCTAGATCCCAATCTTTGAAGATCTGTCTTCTTCATGCCCTCTTGGTGGTCATGAATGTAAAACCGCAGGTTACCTTGTGGTATGGATCCTCTCTCTCAAGGAGGGGTGGGGGGTACTTGCTCCGATAGCAGAGACTCTGGTCTGTACTGGCAGGGAATGGGCACATTTCCTCTCTAGTTTGCTCAAGTCTTTCAAATCTGTCCACAGTCTTGGACAGTCTTTCCACAGGTGAAGTGTAGGTCAGTAGGGAGGAAAAAAGATGATCTTCATATTGCCAGAGTGGGGTAGTCACCTAAAGCACTCTTCATTCTCCTCTTTTAATTGACACCAATGTCAGCCAGGTGGTGTATATAATGGTGCACTCTGTACAAACTTTTGCTACATGGTTTGTCTACACCGGATCTCTAGATCTATAGGGGACTGTTCCTTATTTGAACCCCTATAGAGTACCTCCAGCACAGATAATTCTCTCAGGTACTGGATACACTGCTCCATGGTGTTCCACCTTCTTCGGGGAAACTATTAGAGCATCCTTAAAAAGAGTACCTTATCCTCACACTTGACAGAAGTCAGCTGCAGAGGCTGAATTTCTGTCCTCTTCCCAATTCCCTTGTCAATGCCCACATCCTGGAAGAGGGATCTCAGGTGCTTGGCTTTGTTACCATCTAGTTTCTTATCATGGGCCATAATATCCCAGCATTGGAGAAACCAGGACACTAGGGCCTCACCCAACTGGTGGCTGAAATCTTTTCACACATCTCTCAGCTCACACTGGGATAGGAATCGGGTGATTATCTCTGGCCCTGCCTCTTCCTCCTGTTGTGAGGGCCTTGCTTCCTCTTCATCCCTCACTAGGCTAACTGATTTGGTCTTGGATTTTTTTTTCTGTATAGGGGCAACTGCTACCAGCACGGATTGTTCCTCTGGTTCAGTTCCAGTTTGAGTGGCCACTGTGGCAGTTGCTCTGCTTTCCTCCTCTTCCTGCTGAGAGTTCTGTCTAGTGATTATCAGTGTTCGATAAATAGTGGCCAGGGCCTAGCAGACTGCAGTAAGTTGTTCCTCTCTGGAGTTGCCACAGGATTGCCCTTGCAAATATTCTATCATTTTTAAGGGTCCTGTAGTTGTTCAGGGGTGTACTTCCAAACCAATGGAGCAGAGAATTTTATCAAAATCTAGCCCATTTTCTCCCACCTTCCATGGCAGTCATGACTATCCACCCTTGAGGTAGATCTCTGAATGATCTTCCTAGAAATCTCTTGACTTTAAGCATAGTGCAGACCGCACTGAGGAAACCTGGCAGGCTTAGGAACAAGAGCATGCTTTCCTTAACATCCAATGGGAATTAAAAATTCTCAAAAGCTGTTCTAACAGGCCTGAAGAAAGAAAAGGGGATGAAAAGCAATGGAAAACTATCCTCCCCTGCTCCTCTAACAAGCTGAGCACAATTATTAATGGACTTCCAGAGGTTGCACCCAAGGTAAGGGTAGGAAAGCAACACTGAATACACATCCCAAATTACCTCCATTGCTGTTGATATTATCATGTCATAAACTGATATCCCACAGTACAGCAACAAAGCAATCCTGAACTGGCTCCCTGCTCTGAAAAAGAGCATTGCAAAGAGCACATAGTGCATATTTGTGAGTATATACAGGGTTAGGTATCACAACTATGTGAACAGATCAAGCAACATTGTGACTGATGGCTCTGTACCTGATACAAGAAATGCTTAGATCAAATTTGTTTCCAACCTGCTCTGGGCAGATCTGTTATTTCAGCCCAACACAAAAATGTACAAAAAAAAAAGAGAGCACAGAGCTCGATCTGACTGCAACCATGCCACCCAGACCACTCCCTTTGGTCGGGGCCAAAGCTACCCCAGTGCTCTGCTCCACTGGAAAGAAAGGCCCCAGAGAGTCCCTTTCTCCGAGCTGTGGCAATGACTTAAGATGGTTTTTGTAGCAGGACTCTGCCCTTGGAATGCAGCCAAACAACACAAAGAATGCCCTATTTTGCAAGCTATCAGTGATGGGCTGTGTTGGGGAAGTAATATCAAAATCATATGAATGCCTAGCAAGTAGTTCTGGAACAATAGATGAAATAGAGATGTTAGCAGTATTTGACATAGACACTGAAAATAGTTATGTTAAGGTTTGAGTTCTCTTCCTTTGTTTAGATAATACCAAATGCCACAAATACCAAAGAGCCAACAGACATCCTGCTTTATGTCTGCCAGGAAAAATCTCAAGATAAGGGTTATAGATAAGAAAGCCATAAAACATGGTAATTTAGGGAATCCTATAGGTTGCATGCAAATATTAAAAAATTAGTATATTGTATTAGATTGGTTATTGAAAATTGTAATATTTATTAGCGAAAAATACTTATTGTGTTGTAAAACGGAAAATCTCTCTCCTCCTCTCCTCCTCTCCTCTCTTCTCTTTTCCTCTTCTCCTCTCTTCTCTCATCTCTCCCTTGCTCTAACCTCTCTTATACCCACGCCCTATAATAAAATACTAACCTGAACAACATAATATATTAAGCTTTGAGTCTGTCCTGCGACCGCCGACAACAAAACCCCCACAGGCTGAGTGGGGATGTCCATGCTGTTTTGTTGTTGAATTATTCTAAAAGCAGTCTGGCACATCATCCTCAAATTAACATCCTGATAATGAGGCAAAGATTTGGTAGATAAGCTGCCAAGCTGACCTGGAGACATATGACTGACAGTCATATCACATTGCACTATAAAAGTCCAGTCCACTTTCATAAGGTAGGTTCTTCTAACATATTCCTTCTTGGAGTGTGTGTATGAAGTTTCCTCCCTTAAAGGATGGATACCCCTTCAAGGATACTCCTCAAGGTTGAGTGAAAAAGATCTCCCCACGAGTGTTGTTGGTATGGTGAGTTACATCAATCTCTACTTAATAATTGTTTCTTTTTGATAGCTTTAATATAATTGCTTCAATATATTTGCTTTGATATAATGCACTATACTATACTATACTAGTAGTTTTAGCTTTTATACTGTGTTGTAAATAATTCTGATTAATATCTTTTGTCTAATCATTACTCATAATAAATAATTCATTTAATATAAATATATCTGATTTGCCATCTTTAATCCTGCGGAACAAAGTTATTTAAATGACTGACAAAATCTGGGGCTAAGACTGGATTCAGCCACACCCAGACTCCTCTCTGAGAAGGAGTTTAGAAACCAAGGGGGTCCTTTCTGCAACTCGTGACTCAGTGGTAAGGTTTCTTTAATAAACTTTGAAGCTCTCACTCTCACCCCGGCAACGCCCATATAGCTCCAGGCTCCGTCCCCTCACTGCTACTGCAAAAAATTAACCCTGTCCTTGTCCAAAACCAGGACGAACATCTATAACACAACCCATGAAAGAAACTGCAAATCATCAACTCTTCCTCCGCTTCAGAAAAAAAAAAAAAAAAGGAAGGAGAGGGAAGCTATGATTTAGTATTTCTAAGCACTTAAAGCCAAATTGATGCTTGAAATGCACATTTGCTAAGGTTTAATGACATGGAATCAGTGTAGTAGCATTTAAATTGGCCATTTTGTCCAAATAAAAGTGCTCCAAACAGAATACAGTTTCTGCTGGAAACTAAAGGGTGTTTTGGCTGTGTTGATTGGGATGTATTTTCATACTCAGCAGAAGTATAGCAGAACTACTACGTAAAACTAGTCAGTCGTTATTCAGTTTGCAGCTTTTATTATAGTGCACACTGGCTATCAGTAGTCACAGCCTAAAATATTTTACCTAACTAAAAAAATAACTTGAACACCGTGTAATCAAATCTTCTCTCAGATATCACTGAGTTGATGTTCTGCTTATGCAAGAATAAAGGAAGGTACAAATGAAAGTGTGATATATGATATTATGTAATTCGTGTAATGTTGTAAATTAATGTAGAATAAGCAATGTTTGTACGAATAAAATAACAAAAAATTTGAAAACCAAAAGCTGCGGAGGGAGGAACGGGGATTGCTTAATTGCAACACTGTAACTGTCAACAAAAGCTGAAGAGCTAGGATTAGCAAGACAATAGACGTAGCCACGGCGGAGATGGCTTTGTCCAGGGAACACCCAAACGATGAGAGCCCGATAAGCACCCACGATTAACATAACCAGAGCCATGGGGAAAATACATCTGAATGCCAGTTTCCAGTAAACCAAGACCTGCAAGTTACATCTGAATACCATCTTCCCGAAAACCAGAACTAGCTTTTATCAGAATTCATCGTATCCCAGAATATGGTTTTGTCCAGTCCAACACAGTGAAAGAAAACGAAGCACGAAAAAAGACAAAGACCTCCGCTCTGAGCTAAAAAAACTGTATAAAAACTGGGCTGACCAAGGTAGTTATGTGAACATTGGGGGATCTGATGTAATAGAGATCAGATCAGAGTGTGTTCACCCGGCGCCAACACCGGGCACGGCGCTGTCCCTTTTTTGATTGTGTCTATCGAGCACCGTATTTCGGTAGCAGAATAAATATCGCTTATTTTAATCATATTTAAGTCGGCTTGATCTCGTTTTTATCTATAACAAAAGGACAGAGAAACAATACCTACAGGTGTATTCAGTTTGCATGACCAGGTTTTGGTAGTGGGAGGGGGCTTCTCCTGTGAGAAGCTGCTGGAATTTTCCCCTATGTCCAACAGAGCCAGAGCCAGCTGGCTCCAAGACAGACCCACCACTGGCCAAGGCTGAGCCAATCAGAGATGGTGGTAGAACCTCTGTGATAGCATATTTAAGAAGGGAAAAAAAATACAACAACTTCAGCCAGAAGAGAGGAGTGAGACTATGTGAAAGAAACACCTATGTAGACCAATGCATCAGTGCAGAAGGAGGGGCAGGAGGTGCTCCAGGTACTGGAGCTGTTTCCCCTGAAACCTATGGTGAAGATCATGGTGAGGCAGCTGTGCCCCTGCAGCCCATGGAGGTGCACAGTGGAGCAGAGATCCACCTGCAGCCTGTGAAGGGCCCCATGCTGATGCAGGTGAATGCCCAAAGAAGGCTGTGACCCTGTGGGAAACTGGCACTGGAGTAGGATTCTGACAGGACCTGTGTACCTATGAAGAGACGAGCTCACACTGGAGCAGGCTTGCTGGCAGGACTTGTGACCCTATGGGGGACCCAGGCTGGAGCAGCCTGTTCCTGAAGGACTGCATCCCATGGAAAGGACCCATGCTGGAGCAGGGGAAGAATGTGGAGTCCTCACTCTGAGGAGGAAGGATTGGCAGAAACCCATGTAGGATGAACTGACTGCAATCCCTGTTCCTTGTCCCCTGTGCCATTCAGGGAGAAGGAGGTAGAGAACTTGTGAGTAAAGTCCTGGAAGAAGGGAGGGGTGGGGGAAGGTGTTCTTAAGATTTGGTTTTATTTCTCATCATCCTACTCTGATTTGATTGGTAATAAATTAAAGTAATTTTGTAAGGTTGAGTCTGTTTTGCCCCTGGCAGTAATTACTTAGTGATCGCTCCCTGTCCTTATCTCTACCCATTAACCCTTTGTTATATTTTCATTTTTCCCCTGTCCAGCTGTGGGAGTGATAGAGCAGCTTTGGTGGGTGCCTTGCATCCAACCAAGGTCAAACCAACTCAACAGGAAAACTCACTTCTGCCAAATTCATTTTAAAAGGAATTTACAGGTACATTTTTGGAGGCAAAACAAGTATGCAATCATTCCTGGGGAAAAAAAAAAAGTTATATAAGGAGAAATCATGAACTCTCTTTTCTCCAGGAAATGCCTCTGGAAGGTTCACAAAATCTCATGCCTGTCTGCTACATCAGACACTTATCACCCTACAGTACCAATTGCAAGCATAAGTAGGAGTGGATTTATGCTTATCTGAATCAAAAGAAGCAGCATAAGTAAAAATTGCCCTCATTTATCTTAAATAATATCAGGAAAAGAACCAACAATACACAGTGCCTTTTAGAATTGTGTTATATGCCATTTCACTTTAACTGAGACTGACATTCAGTCTTTTAGTGGTTTGAGTTTCTTTATTTCTATCATTAAAAGAAATAAAAAATCAAATATATACCGTAAATATCCGGATCCACAATTAGGCCACTACCTGTTCATGGAAAGAGAAAAGAAGAAGAAAAAAAAAAAACCCAAAAAAAACCAGAAAGAAAAGCCCTTATAAATAGATCGCAAACACTAGAAGAATAAGAACTTCTTTAGGATATTTTTAAGAGCTTGCATGGTATTTGCAAGAGCATTGGTCAATACCTACACAATTTCAAATATATATTGCATTGTAATTTGCAATTATTTTAGAGCTATTCCAAATATTAACACTTTGCTTTGTGTGAAAGAGATAATGCACAAGGCATTTGTTCTAGTAAAAGCAGGCATATTTACCAAATGGGTAAAATTCTGCTCTCTGCTGCTAATGTCTATCTGGAATAAATGCACCAGTAATTGTTCTCATTGAAAATCAATGGCAAAATTCTCCATGACATTATGCAGAAGCAGACTTCAGTGGGAGTTACAACAACTGACTTTTACCTGGTCATAAAATTTGCAGTTAAATCACTGAGAGCAAACTGGTTTAGAGCTGCAGCATTGTGACAAATTAAAGGCTAGAGGATGCTGTTAAGAGGATGCTCCCAAGAAGCCAGCTGCACACCTGATCCACAGACAGAACTCTTACTGAAAATAATAGGATTTCCTATATGCAAAGAGATTTCCTATATGAAAAGAAACCAGACAAGCCAGATTGCACAAGCAAAGTGGATACCTCTCTAGTACATAGCTGTCTAAATTTTACTAGTTCCAGTTTGCAGCTTATTCCAATTATTGCACATATGTAAGGCTAAGTACGTGTGAGAATAACAGACACTGAAGTTAGTATACTATTAGTCTATTCGTGCTTTGAAAGATACTTGTGTTAGTATAGAACCATAGAATATCCTGAGTTGTCAAAGACCCATAAGAATCATCAAAGTCCAACATAATTCAACATGCCCATTCATCCTGGTCTATAATGTATTTATAGCATGCCTTATGTATGGTTTTGTTGTTGTTGGTAATAAAATTAATAGTTAGAACCTTTAAAAGTGACTCAAACTTCAAAAAGCATAATTCCATTTATAGTAGCATAGATTAATTTCATAGCACTGACATTACACTGGCATAAAGTCACTGTGTAGTATGACAAGAACACAGTTATTTCTGCTTACTTCAATCTCATGAGAATATGCACTGAAAATATGAGTTGCAACCTATTTGCAAAATGACAGCAGACAATAAGGTTCATTTTTAAATGCATTTGATGATATTCCAATACCCAGAGATATAAAGAGGCCCCATGAGAATGGTCATGTCAATCTGCAGAAATTAATAACAAGTTAAGGAAGTGTGTGCTACTATCTGTCCTCAAGCAAGTTCAGAGCAGGGTTTTTTGTCCATAAACCTTTGTGGATTCAGTTTTTCCAGCATAAAACATTCAGCTGATGAAAGAACCAGTTTACTTTCTATATGAGTCTTACTTTTCATAATCTGAAGAAAAAAAAAACAAACGAAATTCCTAGGCCTTTAGTTTGGAGTTAAATGACAACATTTTTATTACTCTCTGCTGAAAATGGGATTACAGAATCACATTGGTTTAACCTGTAATTCCTGCTAGGGGTATATAAAACAGGAAGTCATCTATTCCATTCAAATGCCTTTTATATAACTAAATACTTCACTTGAAATAAAGTTGAAAAAATCAAGAAGTCAGACCAACCCCAAATTTATATGGAGTATTCCACACATAAAAACATCATCAAAATGTTGGTTGAATCTATTTCAATGCAAACGTTTACCACAGTAATTTTACGTGTTTGCATGCAATTATTTTAATGCAAAGAACGGCATTGTTGTTTGGTCCCTGTTAGAAGAGGGTGTTGTGCAAATAAAATATTACAGACATATCCTATTCATTCATCTTTATAAACTGCTTCAACTACATTTGGTTTGCTTGCTTCTGTCTTTATAAAGTTGACATTTTCAAAATAAAGCAGAAGCAAAAGACTTGTGCAACACAGCCACATGTTAGTCAAACCAAGGTTGAGGAGGCTAACTAGATAAGTCATTTCTCCTGCTCTTAATTTTTAAGACTGGTTTGTTGGATCCCCACATACAAACTGATTTTTAATTCAGTTACTTCCAGGCTATATGTAGCCCAGTTTGAACACAACACAGATTATTTTGGAGACTTGTAATGCATATGTTTATAAAAAGGAAAGAACAAATAAATAATGGTGTCTTTATAATTGGGAGGATATATTTAATTTAAAAGGCCAGAACTGGAAAATTTTCAGCTTACAGGGGACAAGCATAAAAAAAGAACATTAAAGGAGAAAACCAATAAATTAATATAAATGTATTAGAGGAACTGCTATTCTCTTAAAATGAAGCCAGATTCACATTCAATCATCAGAGCGTAAGAGAACATCCACTGTATGCAGAATATCTATATGGTTAACTGCTTAATTGTAGTATTAAAGGATGCCAGTAGCTGAAACCATGACCTGTTTCTGTAATTGGTCTATTTAAGGAAGGCCTGTAGAGAAAAAAGAAGAGAGGAGCTACTAAGATCAGGAGGAGAAAATAGAGCCTGATTACATCAGCTCTTCACCTTATCTTTCTATGGGTGGGAAAGAAAAAGACTTGTCATCTCTCTCCCTGTAGCAGGCTGGGTAGATAGGAACAAATGTTAAATACAAATCATATTTTTAATCATATATTTACTGTCTGTAGCCTGCAATGTAGGAGAGGGAATTTAAATATGCAATTTTTTTTTTATCACATAACATTGGCACTGCATATTGCTCTTTCAAAAAAGAAGGAGGCTATTCCTATCCTATGGTTAAAAAGCCAAAGATACACACATGCTCATATTTTCAGATATGATTCTGAAATTATTTGCACAAAGCTACACCTATATTTCCACTCAGAGTCCACTCAGTTTTTTTCACATACAGCAATGCCTTCATATTCTTACAATCACTTCAAATACAGTTTTGAAGATGTGGGAAAAGATCAAACCAAAATGTAAATTTATTACTTACAGTAGTCACTTCAGTTCAGTGAATTAGTCCACCTTGAGACTGCTCACATAAGCATTTAGGAGATTTGACAGGGAGTCTTTAAAGCAGCATAAAATGCATGCATTGGAAGATAATCATCCTGAGCACAGGCATTCCTAGGCATGTAGATTCCCTACCTCCACCAAAATGAATGGGAATTGGATGTTTAAATGCATGTAAGGACCTGAGAGCTGGTCCACCCTGCCTCTGTGATACTTGTTTTCTGTCCAGCTCCCTCTAATGTCCTACACAATATATTATTATAATCTCACGGGACTGCATTAGTGATTTCACATCAATACGCTAGATGCTACATTGGCATATTCACTGTGTGCTTGGATACACTTCATACTTGTACTTGTACATAGTGTAGAAAACTTGCAGTGACTGAACTGGTACTCAGTGCTTTCCAGGATCAGAACTGAAGCTAAAGAAAACACTTCAGAAACAGCAATCTTTTACTAGCCTTAACTGACACTGAGCATGGTTACTCAAAGGGAGGATTTAAAGAGCACTAGCATGGTCTCCCCTGAAAAGCAATAAAAAAGAAGAAAACGTTTTTTAAAAATTATTGGTTTGCAACTAATCTTGAAGACATTCATTCAGAGAAAAAAAAAAAAGGTGTAAGAAGCTTCCTCCAAAATAGCTAATCTGGCTAAGAGCACTGTTTCCACATTTTTGCCAATTTGCAATTGATAACACAAAAAAAGTTTTGCTCACCATCTCCAGGCACTGACATGAAATGAGCATTAATCTGTTTTTCATCCTCTCCATACTCATTCTTTGCTAGTAAGGTATAAGCACCGTTGTTCAGATGGGTAGGGTTGTCCAGCTGAAGGCAGCCGTGGTATTCACTTTGATTGATAACATGTATTTTAGTGCAGATGTATTCAGACTCATTCAGTATAGCTCCTTCATAGAACCACTGCAATGTGGGCTTAGGTTTCCCCTTCACAGGGAATGGAATACACCAGTGGTGGTCCGGAGTTGCAGATTCAATAAATGTGATATTTGGTGCAACTGAATTGGGGAAAAAAGAGCCAAGAACATCAGAATATCCCCAAAGTACTTTTTTTCCCTCTGGTTATCAGTGCTAAAACATACTACTTGAAGGAATTGTACCTATTTAGAAGATACACAGAAAGCCCACATGTTCTGCCTTGGGTACTGTGCTCACAACAAAAATGAAGCATTCTTTAGAAAAAAACAAAACAAAGTAGTTTCAGGCAAAGTGTGAACCCCCATTAAATCACTTTGCAAGGTGTGGAAAATTCAGTTACCAGATCACTGCAAAGGAAGATAGGGAAATTCCAGCTTTAGTGTGTTGAAAAAATCACACAGAGGAGTGCTGAAGGAACAAAACAGTATTAAAAATATTTAAGATTCAGCAAAAAGCAAGTACACTGGAAATATATTCAGCTAGGAATCTAAAATTTCAGGTGCCTTCTTGTAATGGTTTTGAAATCAAAACCAGTGAGAAACTCCAAGTCAGAAGTACAATTAATTGGGAAAAATAGTGAAAAAATAAAATAACATGCAATAGTACAAAAGAAAAAAACACTGACAGAGTCAGAATACAACCTGACACCCGGTTTAGTTAGGGTGGCAGTAGCAGTCCGGGTGAAGTGGCCTTCTCGGAGCAGTGATCATGTAGAAATCCTGGCAGTGATCCTGGTAGCTCTTGTCCTCTGGAGACCAGTGGGTAAGGGCTGCTTTGGTGTTCCAAATCTCAATTTTTATCTAGGTAAGAAAGGCTTAGCTCCTCCTCCTGGGTGGAGCATCTCACAATGGGATGATGTAATTTCATCAGTCATGCAATGGGACTCAATGGCCCATTAACAGAAGATATGTTCCTGGAGGAAGGGTGGGTCATGGGAAAGATAAAGAACATTGTCCCACCTGGTTTTAACAGATGGCCCATTAGCAGAGGATATCTCCCACAAAGATAAGAATCACTGCCCCACCTGGTTTCAGCAGATGGTGATAGAATGCATACCTTTGGGCATATCTTTACATTGTAACCTAGTACATAATCCACCCCTTATTCTATTGCCATCTACATCATACCCAAACCAATACCCTCTTACAGATATAGATAAAATACAGAATGAAACCTTAAACACAGTTCTCACTTAAAATTAGGTCTCCTTCTGGTACACAATGGGTTTCTCCATCTTTTGGCATTACCCACCAAGTGTAACCAGGTCCTTGAGCAAAAACAAGTCCACGGAGGAGTTTGCCTTTGCCCACAGCGGGATTAATCCAAACAGTCTTTCCTAAAATACCTTTCATGTGTACCACAGGAACTTTATCTGCATCCACTGTGTGCAGGGGTTCAGAATGGGCAGGACCAGCTTGATTGATTGACCCTTGAGTGTTGACCATCCAAGTGGCTTTTGCTAAGTTCATGTCCCAATTTCTGAAGGTTACCCCACCAAGTGCCTTCAGGGTAGTTTTAAGGAGTCCATTGCACCATTAAACTTTCCCTGTAGCTGGTGCGTGGTAAGGGATATGATATATCCATTCAATACCATGTTCTCTGGACCAGGTGTTGATAAATCCGTTCTTGAAATGGGTCCCATTGTCAGACTTGATTCTCTCAGGTGTACCATGTCTCCACAGGACTTGCTTTTCTGGATCAAAGATGGTGTTCTGGGAAGTAGCATGCGACACAGGGTAGGTCTCCAATCATCAAGTGGTGGCTTCCACGATGGTCAGCACGTAGTGCTTGCCTTGACAGGTTTGGGGAAGGGTGATGTAGTCAATTTGCCAGGTTTCCCCATACCTATACTGTGACCATCGTCCACCGTACAACAAAGGCTTCACCTACTTGGCCTGTTTGATTGCAGCGCAGGTCTCACAGCTGTGGATGACCTTTGAGATGTTGTCCATAGTAAGGTCCACCCCTCGGTCATGGGCCCAACTGTAGAGAATGTTACTCCCCCTAAAATCTATCCCTGGAATTCCATCCCATAAATACGGAATGCTTAGCAACCAACTTTCCATCCCCCTTATCGAAAACCCTGTTATCTTTTTGGATTTCTATTGGCTCTTAAAGCCAACAAGTTATTGGTCCTTTTTTACTTAAGAATTTTAAAATAATTGGTTAGTTTAAAAGCTGTCGTTTTATTGGTAGAAAATTCAATCCTCTGTAAACCTATAAAAAGTCCTTTGTTATCTGATATATTCAGACTTCGCTGTACTCCCCTTTGAAGAAGTAAAGCTATCTTCAGAACCAGTGCCACGTTGTCTCAACCATTCTGTACTCCGCTAGTGGGTAGCTGTAAGCCCAACAGCCCAGTTCCAGAGAAATCTGGGCCTGAAGCTGTTAGGCTTGGGGTTGGAAAGCTCCAACCCAGAAAAACAGCTACACCCATCGGTATGTTGCATCTCCCCCCTGATGACCGGAGGCATCATGGGCCCAATGAGCTAAGAACGAATCTCCCTTGTGCTGCCAGTCTAGATCCACCTGTGATACTTTTACCTTGGCAGCTTGGTGCACCTGCTTGTTGTTGTGATGCTTTTAATAAGCCTGACTCTTGGGTACATGCGCATCCACGTGTCGAACCTTCATGGTCAGTCTCTCTACTTCGGTGGCAAGGTCCTGACAAATCTCAGCTGCCTAGATGGGTTTCCCTATGCGCTGCCAGTTGGCCTTTTTCCAGCAATACAGCCATCCCCAGAGAGCACTGGCTACCATCCATGAGTCAGTGTAGAGATAGAGCCTCAGCCACTTCTCTGGTTCAGCAATATCCAAAGCCAGCTCGACGACCTTAAGCTCTGTGACCTGACTTGATCCACCTTGTCCCTTAGTAGCTTGTGCAACTTGTCATGTGGGGGTCCATACTGCAACTTTTCATTTCTGGTTAGTGCCTACAATTCGGCAGGAGCCATCAGTGAAGAGAGCATATAATATTTCAGGCTCCAGGAGCTCATTATAAGGTGGGGCTTCCTCGGCACGTGCCAATTGCTTCTCTTCTTCTTCAGAAAATAATCCAAAAGTCTCGCCTTCAGGCCAGTTTGTAATTATTTCCAGAATCCCAGGGAAATTCGGATTTCCATTACGGGCGTGCTTAGTGATGAGTGCAATCCACTTGCTCCATGTGGTGTCAGTGGCGTGATGTGTGGAAAGAACCTTTCCCTTGAACATCCATCCCATTACCAGCAGCGGGGTGCCAGAAGCAGCTGTATTTCAGTGCCAATTACTTCTGAGGCCACTTGAACTCCTTCATAGGCAGCCACAATTTCCTTCTCTGTGAGAGTGCGTTGGCTTCAGACCCTTTGTAGCTTCGGCTCCAGAATCCCAGTAGTCAACCCTGAGTCTCACCAGGCACCTTCTGCTAAAGGCTCCAGGACAGACCATGGTTCCCGGCTGCAGAGTAGAGCACATTCTTTACCTCTGGTGCTGCCCTGACTGGGCCAAGGGCTACTGCATGAGAGATCTCCTGATTGATCTGGGCAAAAGCTTGTTGCTGTTCAAGGCCCCAGTGGAAATCATTCTTCTTGCTGGTTGGTGGAGACATAGCGGTGATCTTGTTGATTACCTCTCTTGGGATCTGACAACAACCATCTTGCCGCTTGGCACCTAGAAACTGAATTTCTTTAGCTGGTCCCTTAACCTTACTTCACTTAATGACAAACCCAGCTTTCAGCAGAATCTGGATAATCTTCTCTTCTTTCTTGAAGACTTCCCCTGCTGTGCTCCCCTATACAATGATGTCATCAATATACTGTAAATGTTCTCGAGTCTCTCTTTTTTCCAGTGCAGCCTGGATTAGTCCATGGCAGATGGTGGGACTGTGCTTCCACCCTGGGGCAGTCGGTTCCAGGTGTACTGCACTCCCCTCCAGGTGAAGGCAAACTGGGGCCTGCACTCTGCTGCCAAAGGAATGGAGAAGAAGGCATTGACAAAATCCATGGTCGTGTACCACTTTGCTTCCTTGGACTCCAGTTCGTACTGAAGCTCCAACATGTCTGGCACGGCAGAGCTCAGTGGTGGTGTGACCTCATTCAGGCCACGGTAATCCACCATCAGTCTCCATTCTCCACTGGACTTAAGCACTAGCTATATAGGGCTGCTGAAGTCTGAACAAGCCTTGCTGACCATCCCTTGACTCTCCAGTTTACAAATCATCTCATGAATGAGAATCACAGAGCTGTGGACACCACTGAAGGCCCAGGCAGGATTTGCTAGGCATTTTTCAGGTTCTGAGCTCTTTTTCTCTTTCTCATGCTGGGAAACCTTTTCCCAGGCTGAGACAGTTTCTCAGCTCCGTCCTGAGCCTTTCCCAGGATGATAATGGCCCATTAACAGAAGATATGTTCCTGGAGGAAGGGTGGGTCGTGGGAAAGATAAAGAACATTGTCCCACCTGGTTTTAACAGATGACCCATTAGCAGAGGATATCTCCACAGAGATAAGAATCACTGCCCCACCTGGTTTCAGCAGATGGTGATAGAATGCATACCTTTGGGCATATCTTTACATTGTAACCTAGGCCACTTTTTTAAAAGAAACAAAGCAAGAACAGCTCATTTAATTCCTTGCATTTTTCTATCAGGCATTGACCATTTTCTGCTATATATTTTCTCATTCTTTGTTCAAACATGCTAAATGCCTCAAGTTTTCAGACTTCTGTTTCCCTCAGGAGACTATTCCAACACCTTGCATGTTATTTCGCTGTTAGGAAATTTTCCTTGATATTTTTTCTTAACTGCATCGAATTTAATCTTAGAACACTCCTGATCTCAAAATCTTGGTTACACTGTTCAAACATTTCTAGTTTATGTCTCTTTCTATGGCTATTACATATTTAATTCCCATCTACAAAACATTTTAAGTGATTCTAGAGTGATTTCTCAAGTTTGCTGTCATGAGCACATGCTGAAAAAATGTCCACCTACAGTGTTCCATTCCCATCTTCAGTTAAGCAGAGCATTGCAACTTGTGAAAACATATTTCACAGAAAATGAATTCAGGTTGGAATCTCAGGTCTAAGAAGCTAATGCTTGTATACATGTCCTTTCCCCCTTCCTTGGCCCTGACAAATAATTATTCAAAGCTATGAAAAATAAATTTACATCTGACAGAACAAATTATGCAAGTGTGCCAATTTTTGAAAAAAGCAATTGTCAGTTTAGTTTTTCTTAAAAATTAACACTTGTAGTTTATTATAAATAATTTCTATTACTTGATGCATGCACGTTTCTTAATTCCTAAGATAGTATGTATGTATATGCAGACCATTACAAACCTGTTCACACCGACAGTATCTCTGAGTATTTGGGGTTTCAGACATTTACTTACAGATTGCTCAGACTGGAAGGAACATAGCATTTAAAAACACAATTTTTGCCAAGAAGTCAGAGCCAAAAAAGGTAACACATAACAACTGGTTATTGGGCTATTCCCATAATGAACTGCAATAGATAGTTCACATGCCTAAAGTGTGTTTCTGTTTCAACAACCTGTGTGTCCAACAAATATTGATACCCAAAATAGCTATCTCAAATATGGTTTATTCTGCTTATGTACAGAATACTGTGAGCTCAGCAGAGACTTGGTCTTCTCCCACAATATTCTCTGCTATGCAAGAAATCCACAGTCCGTTGTCCACAGATGAAATGTTCTTTATGGTTAGTGAGGCAGGATTCTTACTTGTGTCACTCTACAAATGATTAAAAAATATGAATGTGCTAAATATGGCATAAAGAAACAATGAAAAGAGGGGGAACCCTTGGCCACAGTTCCACAACATTTTCCATTTTTCCTTCCTTTTAGCTGTATCAAATTGTAAATAATCAAAGCATTACTTTGGTATCTTATCCAAACAGATGCAAAACACCTGCAGAACAAATTGTAATCATTGGTAGGGATGGATTCAAAGCTCCAAAAACTCATTCATTTTTCTACTATGCCATTTTCTGTTTCACCCTTCTTTTGACCTCTCTTTCCCTCTACATAAATGGTTTTTTCTGCATCCATTCCCTTGCTTATCCCTCTTTTCAGTTTCTTTATTGATTTCTATGGTCCACTGTTAATGTCTTTAATCTTTTTATTCCCTCTTCTATTCTGTTCAGTCCTCACTTTACTCTTCTTTTTATCTCTTTCATTTACACTTAACCTGACATCTTTTCTGCTACTGCCTTCTGAGCTCTACTGCACCTTGACAATATCTTGCCTCTCCTCCTTAGCCAAATGTCTCTTAAAAGCTTCTTGCTATCGTGGAACCTTCCACAAGAAAATATGTTCCTTCTACTAACTTAACTACTGCCCAAGTGCTGCTTTGCTGTGCTTGAGCACAGGTTAATTGAGGTATGAATTATGATTTACAGAAAGTTCCATGCATTAAATGCTATATTAAATACACAGCAATGCTACACTGCATAAAGTAATTTGCAAAAAAAAAAAAAAGTTACAAAATGAAGGAAAAAAGCAATTACAATGATTTTTAAAATTATACCATCTAGCAAAGCTAGATATTAAAGTCTCTGTTATCTCAAATGAGGTCCTTAAAATGACAGCCAAATAATTACTATTTCCATACTTCAATTTTTTCATAAAATGCAAGATTATTAAAAAGGAAAGTGCTGGGGTTGGATTTTTCCCTTCCTCTGTGACTGCGGAATTTTTTCCCATTGACATGCTAAGGAGCACTGATGGCTAGGTCCTTGAGACCTTGAGATGGGGGGAGGGAGACCCTCCCTGTTTCTTTGGGAGTTTCTCTCAGAGGGCAGGGGCGGGGGGAGGAGGGCAGGAGGGGAAAGGGGTAGCACGGTGAGATTCAAAGCAGGTAGAGAAGGATGGGGAAGCAGTTGTTCACTCTTTTGCTTTTGACTTCGGAGGAGAAATGTTGTTGCTACACCCCCGACCATCCCAATGCCAGGAGCTGCCTCTTTTGTTGCTGGACCCAGCACCCCTGCTTGGACATCCTCCTGCTTCAACTTGCTGTTTTCCGAGTGTCCCGCCTCTCCTCCATCTCCTCCCATCTGGAACACAGCCACCATCAACCCCAGCACTCCTGCAGCTGCATGGGGACCATCGCATCTGCCCCTGTCCACTGAGAAGCTGCCAGCACTCACTGCCGGTGGTGAGGGCTACTGCACCACAGTGGAAAGTGCTCATAGCCAAGAGAACTGTTACTGGGTTCCTGTTGTGTTTGTTGTTAATTTCATAATTGTTGCATTGTGCTAAAACGATGCTTTGTCTTTCCCTAATTACTTATGATAAGACAATGTATCTTTTAGCATGGATGGAAAAGGATTACAAAAGAGGCTCTTTCTGTTCTCAGCTTTATTCTATGGCGATGGCGTGGCCCAATGAAGGAAGGAGGAAAGAGGAAGATCCCTCCTGGGACCTCCGTCTTCAGGAGAGGGAATGGGGAGTGGCTTTGGCTAGCAGCCAATGGGATAAGGATACAGGGGGATAGGGTCAGAATACAGGAACTCCCGGTAGGGTGCAATGTCACAGGGAAAGGTCACAGGAAGGGGGACATGAACCGGGAGCTAGCCGGAAGATGGCCAGGTTTGTTGATTCATTCCTTATATCTCATTTATTGAATTACAACATCTCCCCGTTTTTTGTTTTTTATGTAGGGGGGTGATATTAAACTAATTCTAGTCCGAATTTATTATTTTGACCACCATTTGTGACAAATGGGAGAATCAGATAGTTTTAGATTCATCATTTCTATATGATTGTTCCCTGAGGTAGAAGGAATGATATCACTAATGGCCTTAAACATTAAATGACTTATGATTCCAAATGCCATTGCTACAAAGAAAAGAATAACAATTAACATAATGGTTTTGACTCTGGAAGCCCCCACCCAGAAAATCCCCAGCCCTTAGACAGTTTATTAAACCAGTCTTCTGATTCTTGTTTCACTTGTTAAGGCTAACAAGAAGACAACTTGGATGGGGCTCCACACAGGGTTAACTGGAGGGTAGCTTTTTCTAAAAAGAAAAAGAAACATTTTAAAACATGTTATAAGTCTCTGAGGGTATTTCTTTTTCTTTGCGGCGTCTTCTTTTTGAAGCAATGCTTACTTGCTTCTCATCTTCTTCTGCTGTAGCTGGGGTTTTAGGGAGAAAAGGTTTTACCCACTTTTGGGGAATCCATCGAGGTCCTGAGGGAGTTGACACACATGCATAACCTCTTCCCCAGGTTACTAGCTCATAGGGACCTTTGGTTTTCCATGTTTCTGGGTCCCTAATCAAGACTGGTGGATGCTGAGATAATTTGAACTGTTTACTGCTGTTAAAATGACGAACCACTGGAGAAGTCATATTTTCAAATGAACAATTTAAGAAATTGATTGTAAACAAAGCTTTACAGAGCTTTTGCTGGGGAGACATCCACACAGTTGAACTGCTTTGTCTGGCTAAAACTTGTTTGAGTGTCTGGTGTGTGCGCTCAATCACAGCTTGGCCTGTAGGGGAGTGTGGGATGCCTGTCTTATGATTCACTCCCCACTGCTGGATGAATTCCAGGAACTCCTTGGATGTGTATGCTGGGCCATTGTCTGTTTTTATCTCTCTAGGGATCCCCAAAACTGAGAAGGCTTGTACTAGGTGTTGTTTTGCATGTACAGCCTTTTCCCCTGCATGATCGGAAGCATAAACTGCACCTGAATATGTGTCTATACTCACATGGACATATTTGAGGCGTCCAAAACTAGGAATGTGTGTGATATCTGTTTGCCACACCTCACAGCTGCCAAGGCCCCGGGGGTTAACCCCAATACCCAGCGATGGCATGGCCTGGAGCAGGCAGCTGAGACAGGTGGCTACTATAGCCCTGGCCTGACTCCGTGTTAGCTGGAATTGACGGACCAAACCTGGTACATTCTGGTGGTATTGCTGGTGGCTCAGCTTTGCCTGTTGGAAGATGTCAGGAAGGCATGCCTTTTCTGCTGGAGCTGCAAGGGTGTCTGCCATACGGTTCCCTTCTGTGATTTCACCTGGCAAATCCATGTGTGACCTCACATGCATCACATAGAAGGGATGTTCTCGGTGCGAAACCAAATAGATTAGTTTGGACAGCAGCCTAAAGAGCTTCTCATTATCAATGTCTTTGAGCACTGCCTGCTCCGCTCTGGACACTACCCCAGCAACATAAGCCGAATCTGTTACCAGGTTAAGAGGCTCTGAGAACTTTTCGAAGGCTCTCACAACTGCAGCCAATTCTGCAATCTGGGGTGACCCGTCCACAAACTCCACATCAGCTTCCCAATGCTGAGTCTGGGGATTTCTCCAAGTCATCACCGACTTATGGGAGGCCCCCGATGCATCTGTGAACACTGTGAGTGCCTCGAGCGGTCTCCTGCTCGTCTTTTCACGAGGTATGAGGTGAAATTCCTCATTGAACAACTTATGAGCTGGGCTGTGAACAGATATCTGTCCACTGTAGCTGTCCAGAGATATCTGGAGGCTGGCATTGCTCTGCAGCAAATGCTCAAGCATCTCCTTTGTTAACCTTTCAGGAGAATTCTTTCCCTCCCCAGAAAGTTTAACTGGCAGGTGTATGCATGTGAAATCAGACCCAGACAGCTCACGCAGCCTCATCCTTGCTTTTTGAATCAGCTGAGACATTAGCACCTGCGGTTGTGTAATAGTTTTGGATCTTTGGTGGGAGAGGAAAACCCATTCTATGATTAAGAGTGAGTCTCTCTGCCCCTCAATCCACTGGAATATTAAACCATGTAAGTGTGGCAGTTTCCCCAAAACAATGAATTTGAAAGGCAGTTCAGGGTGATAGCAGTGAGCCTGCCTTTCAGACAGAGCTTTCTGTACCTTTCCAATTGCAGCTTTTGCCTCAGGTGTCAGTTCCCTAGGAGAAACCAGCTCTCTCTCCCCTTTCAATAAATTGAAAAGGGGTTCTAAGTCCTCATTAGTGAGGCCTAACCATGGTCTTACCCAATTCAGAGATCCACACAGGGAGTGGAGATCTGCTAAAGTTTTAGGATTACAATTAATTTCTAATTTCTGTGGAACAATGGTCCTGGCAGTGATCTCTAGGCCCAGATACTTCCAAGGTGGCATCCTTTGAACCTTGTCATCCTGTAATTGAAATCCAGCAGAGGTTAAAACTTTAACTACTAGGTCAAGCATGTCTTGGAGGGTGGAGTTATCAGGAGCACACACCAGCACATCATCGATGTAATGCGAAATTATTGCTTCCTTTCTCTGTGCTCGCACCGGAGACAACAATGAAGCTACATACCACTGGCAGATAGCAGGACTACACTTCATGCCCTGTGGAAGCACTTTCCAGTGGTATCTCTTCATTGGAGCCTCTCTGTTCAATGATGGTACTGAGAATGCAAACCTGGGAGCATCTTCAGGGTGTAATGGGATATGGAAAAAACAATCTTTGATATCTATAACTGCCAATTGCCAATCTCTAGGTAACATAGCTGGAGAAGGCATCCCAGGTTGAGGAGATCCCATGTCTTGAATTACTTTATTTATTCCCCTAAGATCATGTAATAATCTCCATTTGTCTGTTTTTGGTTTTTTTATTACAAAAATTGGAGAATTCCAGGGGCTTGTTGTTTCTACTATATGACCTCTTGCCAATTGTTCATCTACAAGTTTTTGAAGTGCCTGTAACTTTTCCTTTCTTAACGGCCACTGTGTAGTCCAGATAGGTGTGTCACTTAGCCATGTCAGCTTCTGGACCCGGCACTCCACGGTGGTCGCTTCTTAAAATCCTGGGGAGTTTTTGGAATTATCATTTTAACTCCCCATTGTGACATGGAATCTCTTCCCCATAGGGGACACTTATAATCTATTACAAACGGACAAACACTGGCCAATTTGCTGTCCGGTCCCTCAATTTGTGCAATGCTTTTTGATATTTGTGCGAATTTAACAGCACCTATACCCTGAATTTGCCCTGCAACCGGTTGCAATTCCCAATGTGAAGGCCACATCTTTTCAGGTATTATGGTTACATCAGAACCTGTATCCAAAACACCCTTCACATGTAGATGGTCTGTTCCATGTGTCATGTTGCATGCTAGAGAAGGCTTTTCCTCCTTCACAGTCTCTGCCCAGTAAACCTCTGGTGATTTATTATCTGCTGTGATATTTGCTGGAATAGGAAAAGCTTGGGCCAATACTTGCCCCTCACCCAAATAGAAAGGTGCTTGTGGACAACGAGCTAATATGATAACACCAGATATATTCCCCTTAATGATCATAGGAGCTATTTCAATTTCTGAAGGTGTGTGTGCTGTGTCTCCCACAACAAAATACTCACTCTCCATGTGGCAAACCGTCATATCAATTAAAGGACTCGAGATGTCTACTGTAATGATGGTCCACTCAGCGGATCTGAAATGAAAACCTTTGGTAGTTTGTAGCCTAATACGGCCACAGAACTGCCTGACTTTGTTAGGAGAACATTTAACATTTACATTATCTGTCATACCCATATTGTCCATCCCATCCTCCCCCCTTGCTTTTAAGAGAGAGGCTTTTGCTACAGTATAGCCTGCAGAATTTATATCCTGGCGCGCTATGGTGTTTAAGGCAGGCCCGCGCCTCAGTTCTAGTTTTTTTGTTTGCTGATTTTGTTCTGTTTCCTGCTTTGAGGACAGTCCCTAGCAAAATGTCCTTGCTGCTGACACTGGAAACAGGTGATCTTCTTCAGCTGCTGCGATGATAATTTCGGCTTCTTCATCCGTGCTGGATCAGGTCCTGGAGGCTCAGGAGGTGTTGGACTTGTGGTCCTCTCTGGAGCACTGAACAATCCTGCTTTCCGGGTGCAGGCTTCAATCATCTGTGCTAGCGTTGGTTCTGGGTACAGGGGCAGGCTTAGAATGACTCTGCGACAGGCTTCATTGGCGTTTTTCTCTGCTAATTCCTTAATCAGTTCTGCCTGCATGGCTGGATTCTGTACCTGGCGTTCCACCTGTGTCTTCAAACGATCTATAAAGCTCAAAAAATTCTCAGAAGGATATTGTTTAGTATTTACATAACTAGTAGTTACTTCAACTGTTGGTAATTTGATAAAAGCCTGTTCAGCTACCTCACAAACCTTAGCCAAAATAAATTTAGACAATAACCGAGTTTGCTTTTCTGGGCAATGTATTTCCCCCTCCCCACATAAATGATCTATTGTAATTTCATTATCCTCAGAATCTTTGGAATGTTCAGGGTTTTTGTGAAGCTCTGTTAAAAGACTGCTTAAAGAACGTTTCCAAATATTAAACCATAATTCATATTCAGCAGGGATTAGCAAACACCTGAAAAGGTCTTTTAAATCATGTGGAACTAGTTCATTTGATGTAAAAGTTGCTCTCATCATTCCCTTAAATATGGCACTTTGCCTCCCAAACTCCCTTTGTACCTTGCAAATTTCTTTTTTATCTTGGTATGGTAGTGGTTGGTAGCTTCTTTTACCGTTCTTTCTACCTAAATAAACAACTGGTGCTGCTTCAAAAGCCTGATGCGATTCAGGGTTAGTCAGTGAGTTAGGGGTTAATTGTTTCTGTGCCTCTGCGGATGGTGTCTGTGTACCTGAGACACGTGCTTCCCCTCCCCCTCCCTCTGCGGCTGCACTCCCGGAGCTTCCATTGTTCTGTGTCCCGGTGTTAGAAAAAGCATTAGAAAGCGGTATCGCTTGGAAAGATGGGTTACAATAACCAGGAAGGTATTGAGCAGAAACGGGAGGTGGATGCAGGAACGGATTATTGGAAGAAAAAGGCATAGTATTAGAATTTACTACAGGTTTTTCCCCTTGCACTAGAGAAGGGCGATTTTCTAAACTAGGTTGTTGAGAGGGCAATAGCGACAGAGGAGGATACGATGGTAAGTTTGTAGCAAATTGTTCAGGAGATTCGAATTCTGTGTATTTTGGAGGAACCTTAGTATTAGTAGTTTCTGGAGATATTTCTGATTTCTCTTTTAATTCAGGGACAGGAGGTTCCGAATTAGGTAAAGAGGGTTGTATAGAATTTTCCTGTGGTTGATTTTTGTTCTCCAATTGTGATAATTGTTTGTGAATATTTAAAAATATAGGCAAAAATAAAGCAACAGTGGTATCGCCTTTCTGTATTTTAGAAGTTAATAAATCTCCGACACTGTCCCAAAATAAAATAGATTTGATATTTTGCTTTTCAAATTCCATAACTTCTCGAGACAACCACTTAACAAACTTTCCAATTTGTTTCTTAGAAATTACAACATCCTGTGCATCTAACATTTCTTTAAGCTGAGCAATAATACTCTTTTGTTGTGCTGAAACATTCCCCCCATTTCGATGTTATAAAAACAAAATGCACGATTCCCTGTCTTTTACAGAAAAGTTACACAATAGCAGTCCGTTTGCAAAACCCAGGTGGGGGTGCTGGGCTTTATTACTCCACGTGGTTGCCCGTAATGGCCACACAGACGGTCCCGGGGGAATCCCACTTCAGGGAAAGCTCCGGCGCCCGTGCGTACGCCAATACCGCAACACACGCCAGGCAGAGCTGGCTGAGCACGTGTACTGCCAGGCGGGATTGCAACACCGCCCACGCGCTCCCGCTCCACGCTGGGACTGCCGCCCGTACCACCCGCGGGGTACAAACCTTCCCCCACGAGTCTGAGCTAATCCGTCCGAAAAACCCCCCTCCCCTGTCCCTCGGGGTTACCGTGGGGTTACCTTTCTCAGACGGAGCGCGGTTTTGCGAGTAACTTTGCAAAAGTTCCGATCCAGAGATGGCTCCTTCGAGTCCGCGAAGAAGTTGTCCGTCTCACCCTGCCGCGTTCGAGGCTGGTAATAACCGCTCCAACCACGGAGGTAGTTGATCAACCTAACCGGCCTTTAAAGTCCTAAAACTGGGACTCCAGGCAAAATGGGGTCCAAAATTAAGCCCCACGGTCGGGCGCCAGCTGCTAAAACGATGCTTTGTCTTTCCCTAATTACTTATGATAAGACAATGCATCTTTTAGCATGGATGGAAAAGGATTACAAAAGAGGCTCTTTCTGTTCTCAGCTTTATTCTATGGCGATGGCGTGGCCCGATGAAGGAAGGAGGAAAGAGGAAGATCCCTCCTGGGACCTCCGTCTTCAGGAGAGGGAATGGGGAGTGGCTTTGGCTAGCAGCCAATGGGATAAGGATACAGGGGGATAGGGTCAGAATACAGGAACTCCCGGTAGGGTGCAATGTCACAGGGAAAGGTCACAGGAAGGGGGACATGAACCAGGAGCTAGCCGGAAGATGGCCAGGTTTGTTGATTCATTCCTTATATCTCATTTATTGAATTACAACAGCGTTGTTTGTTTTGCCTTGTTATATATATTAGTAAAGAACTGTTATTCCTATCCCCATATCTTTGTCTGAGAGCCCATTAATTTCAAAATTATACCAATTCAGAGGGAGGAATTTTACTTTCTTCATTTCAAGGCAAGACCCTGCTTTTTTCCCTAGCACACACCTGTTCTTTCAAACCAGGACAGAAAGGAACCAAACAAATTTAGAAAGTAAGCAAGAATTTGGATGACATTTTTAAAAAAGCCTTTTGGGGTACTTATTGTACACATATGTTTTGATGCTACACAAAACACGAGCAAATACCAACACTGAGATTAGTTCAGTTGGTTGGAGCATGGTGCTAATATTGCCAAGGTTGTGGGTTTGATCTCCATATGGGACATTCACTTAAGAGTTCGACCTGATGATCCTTGTGGATCCCTTGCAACTCAGAATATTCTGTGATTCTGTGAAATGGTATGCTACACCTGTAAAACCACACTGACTTCCAGTGGGAGACAATGGGGACATGTGGGAACACTACTGCATACAGGATTTCATAACCAGAATTCTAAACATTGATATGACACTTTAAATCCAGTTAAATGTTCCATTAGGGCAGGAGGAGGGGAAAAGCCTACACTTCAATGCATGTCTCTCTGTGTGCAACTCTCAGAGGTGAACAATCCTCAAAGTAGGAACTAAATCACAGGGCTTCAAATTGCAGGCTCAGGCTGAAACATCGCAGGAAGTCTAACTGACATCAACCAACTTATACAGCATTATGAAAGCTGAGCATGTGATTAATGTTGCAGGACTGAGGGTTGTTTTTCACTTTTCTAACATTTCTCCTTGCAAAACAGGCAAGCAAATCAGGGAGAAGAAGCACAGGAAGTTAAGAAAAGGGAGGCAGAAACAAAAATATGGAAGTGAGAAAAAAGTAACCAAAACCAACACTCACAGAAAAGGAAAACTGTAAATGGCAAATGAGCTTTTAAAGGCACTCATTATTCTGCTACTGGAATGACTACTGTACTCCAGAGCTATATTATAACCCCCTCTCACAATGTTATGTCAGGATAAAAAAACTTTTCAAGAAAGCTCAAAGAAAACTGAGCATGGCATTTGAGAAATGGGAAGGTTACAAATTGAAGTGATCTTACCTTTTGAACAGTATCCCACATTTGTCTTGTAGCTTGATTCAAAAAACCCCCCACACCACAACTGCAGAAATTCCTCAAACCATTTTAAGTTTTTGCTGATAACTGATGCATTTGGGAAAAAGTTTAAAAATAAAACCAGAGCTCTTCAAAGCTCTTAGGAAAGCTTAAAGACAGGCTAGTCAAATTCTGCATAAGCCTAATGTAATGATCTCAGAGAAGAAAATGTAGTTTAAGAGGCCTTGTCTCTTCCATACTGCAGCAACATTTTTGGAAGTACACATCAAATGCTTTGTGCAGACTCAAAAGCTTTTAGGTAGTCTGCACTCTCATGAATGCAGAGGAGCCAATGCCATAAAATTGTAAAATACAAAGGGTCTTGCACACTGTAAATAACAGAGATCAACAGCTCAACATTGAAGACCTGCTTAAATGCTTCTCCTTATCAACATCTCCATCATAAAGAATCAGTATATCTCCAATGCATACACAGCCTAAGGCAGGTGCACAGAATACCAGGATCTCAGGAAAAAAAATTCCCCCTCTGGATGGGTTTATTGAGAAAACGTTTTCATAATTCATAAGAAAATTTTGCAATAGCAAAACCTTGACTTTGATGACTCATATTATTTTTTTTTTTGTTAAAGGAAAATGAAACAAATCACAAAGTAATTAATATTTACAACTAACATTTCAGCACATCAAGCTTTTGGCCAAAAACTATAATAAAATTAGAGACACAGCTTTTCTCACAATTAGAGTAGATTGAACTTGTTCTCTCTATGCAGGTATTTGTGATAAGAAAGTACTTAAGATTCAGTACCCTGATTCACTACATTACTTGCATGAAATTACAGCACTGTCATTTACAAAAGAACATCCAAAAAACTTAAGTGCAAGCCAGTTTCTCAAGAAATAAATGTTTATCATTTTCCAAAAGCACTGCAGCAGTCGTCATGTATTGAAAGTAATTAGAAATAAATGTAATCCATACCATTACTTTACTATTCCATATTTTTTATTAAAAGTTAGAGACAAGGCTTTATTTCATTCTTTGGCAGATGTCTTGTCTCTGAATTGCCACATATTTGAATATGAAACTTACCTCATGGTTTGAAACAAGATTAGTGAGCATCCAGGATAAATTAGGGGCCGGCCCTCCAGTAGTATCACAGTACAATGTGATGCTCTTTCCTTCGAGCACGGTGATGTTGTAATTGCTTAAGTTTGCTGAGGGCAAGTCTATGAAACAAGCAAAAAAAGAAACAAAAACACACCCAAAAAAACCAAAAAAAACCCCACGTGGATATTTGTCTTTGCTAGAAATAGATATTGCTCAATCCTATGGGAAGCATATGAATTAAATGGAGAACACTGCTTACATAAAATTCACTGTGATCACTTATTGCTCAGGAAGGGGGTACAAACAGCATTGCTGAAGATATATAAATATAATCCTTAAGCTGCTACATATAATTGTTGTGCCTCCTTCATTTCACATTTAAAGGAAACATTCTAGCATGTGGAAATACATAAAGCTAATTATAGAGGAAAATGTTTCAGGTGGGCAAATAGTGGTTAATTTAACTTAGGTTTTAACTTCCAAAAAAGCCCCTCAATTTTTTAACAAAATAGATTTAATCTCTGTTGTAGCAGTTGCAATGAAATCTCTATTTTCCCAGGACTAATTCACATTGTGGTATTTCCATTATTCTCCATTACAGTTAACATGAAAATCTCATTAACCAATGGTACCACATAAGAGATTGAAATCCTTTGTTAAAAATTGCAATGTAATAATGGCTTTCGCATTTATATATTAGCTCCTGCATGCTGATATTGACCATAAATATTCAGATATAGGGCAATGTATAATTATATTTAGCTGTTCGTTAGTGCAACATAATCTATTAGTTTAAGTATGTACCATATAGTTTATAGAAATAGTGGTGTGATGAATGTATTATATCGTAGGCCTTAGCAAAAACATGAAATGTTTAGAATGCTTCTATGTGACTGAAAGAATGGTGGGAAATAATTATGTTGGTTCCCACATCTGCTGACTGACCTCTCCAAGAGATGAGAAAACAGTGACAAAGCAGAACACAGGAGAAGAATCATAGAAGAATTTGTTAAACCCTTATCAGAGGATGTGGAAACACAGGATGGAGACACGAGAAGAAATAAAATATATCTCACAGGATGTCGCACAGAAAAGTTAGAGTTTAAAGAAAAGAAACTGAAAGGTTCCTGAAGCATCAAATACTCACAAGAATGTCTGAATAATGTATGAAGCACATGAATATATAAGTACCTCAGTAATGTAACAGTATGTAGATCACACTCTGACTTTACCGTGGTGCTTTTTGGCCAAAAGCCAAGGGCACCCCAGCGCTGGTAAATTTTTTTTTATCCCTTATTAAACGTCTAAAAAAAAAGAAACTTCCAAATTGCAAATCTGGTTTCTCACACCTTCATCATAGAAAAGAGAGAAAAACCTAGATCTTCAAGTACAAAGTGCACAAGAAGGAAACAAAGCCGTAAAGAGATCAAACCAGTTGTCCTGTGGGAATACAACTAGAGAGCAGGACTGCGAGCACTGCTCAGCTTGTCACAACTAACATGGATGTGTTGGCCATAGTAGGCCGCAAGCCTTGGCATGAGTAGGCCACAAACCTTAGCAAGAGTAGGCCGCCAGCCTTGGCAAGAGTAAGCGGGATTTTGAAGAAGGAATGTAAGAGATAAGAAACTGCTTGGTACGAAGAGCTTACCCTGCAGTTTTTATGGGGATTTTCGTAATATCTACCTGGTACCTAGTTAGCTTAAATGAGGCATAGATTGAGCAATGATATTCAGTTATATAGCTTAGAAACGCTAATATGATTGGTGCGCTATTTTTAGTATAAGGTAAAAAAGTATATAAACTTTGCTTTGTGGATCAACAAACGGCTTCATGGCATATCGTGAAGATCCTATCTCTTCATTACCACCATCGTCAAATGGTGCCCCGTGTGAGGAACTGCAACTGACCGGACGACGGAGTCCCTGTAGGACATGACTCCACTCAGAAGAGGAGGAGGGAGGATCCAGTCGGGAGAAGCGGGAGATGCTGGCCAGCAACAAGCTTTCGACCCCTCTGGAGTGAGGTGAGACACAGGGGCTTGTTCCCCTGAATTCTAATTTGCTACGGGGAAATCATGGGACAGGCAATGTCCAGAAAGGAAAGAGACGTTTTTGAACTTATGCAAAAGCTGTTACAACAGCACGGCAAAACTTTGTCTTCAAATCACGTAAATATCTTGTGGAAATGGACGTAATTTAAACTGCTGGGGGTCTCCCAGACCACAGTCTTTACAACAGACTTGTGGGACGAAGTGGGAGGGAAACTTTGGAATGCTGCAACTAAGGGAGACAAAGAGGGTTGTTTTTGAGACTTTAAAAGCCCAAGAAAAATTACAAGCAAAAGATAAGGGGGATTCCCCCTGCCCCCCTGCCGCAGAAGCTTGCAGGTCTTCGCAATCGGCAGAGACAGGAGAGAATACTTCATCTCTCTCTGTGCAACCCACTGCCCCCCCTCTCGCAAACCCCCCTCCACCAAAAATAATGGTGAGAGGCTCTTCGAAATCCACAGGGGTTTTCGCTTCTGGCTACTGTCCAGAAAACAGCAAAGGAGAAGGAAAGGAGGATCCCTTTGATCCTGGGGTTGTTAATCCTGATGATGAGCCAAATTTATTTCCTCCTGACCCTCATGACAGCTGGGTCTGTTTAAAACAACAAGCATTAATGGAGGGAGATCTGAACATTGCTGACAATATTGTCGCTCCAGTCATTTACTCGGGAGCTCGAAGACGAACAGCCCAATGGGAGCCGCTCTCTTTCCAAGAATTTAAGGAGCTCTGACGGGCAATTACTGACCATGGCATTGGCTCTCCATTTTTTACAACCATCCTGGAGTCAGTGCTTGCTGCCCACACAATGACCCCGCATGATTTAGGAATGCTTGCTCGGTTACTGCTAACACCTGCTCACCTCGCTTTGTGGGAAAAAGAATGGGAAAGAGGTGTGCAAAATCTGATGGTTACTTATGTGGGTCATGCTAACGTGGCTCTGGCAAACCTCACAATTAGACAACTTATGGGGGCAGGACCACACACAGATCCTGCTGCCCAAGCCCGAGACTGCCCGAGAGAAGCCTTAGATGGAATCCGGGAAGCAGCTCGGCAGGCGTTTCTTAAGGTCCCTGATACTCGAAAGCCTCAGAAAGCTTTTGCATTCATCACTCAGGAGGCTCAAGAGCTGTATATGCATTTTGTAGACCGCCTTAAGCAAGCGCTTGAACGCCAAATTGATAACTCAGAGGCTCGTGAAATTTTACTTCTAAAACTTGCTGTTGAAAATGCTAATGTAGACTGCAAAAAACTTCTTAAATCTTTGCCAAATCAAAACTCAACTTTAACAGAAATGATTGAAGCATGCAATCACATTGGGACTTTAGAACATCAATATGAAACTATGGCCAAAGCTCTTGCTGCTGTAAAGAGCCCCTCTGAGTCTGCAGAAGTTTGTTATGGGTGTGGCAAACCTGGACACTTTAAAAAAGACTGCCTTGCTCTGAAAGGAAACAAGTCAAAAGCACCTACTTTGTGTCCACAATGCAAAAAGGGATGGCACTTTGCTAACAAATGTCATTCTAAGTATGCTGCTGAAGGTGGCCTGATCCAGGGAAACCGGTTCCAGAGTGCTGGACAGCGGCGCCGCGCTATGACAAATGCTCCAGTCGCCACCACAGATGCCATAGCAAGTGCCACCACCACAGGTGTCCCACGCTGCGTTTCCTCAAGCTCTTTCTCAATGGGGTTTCAAAATTCAATTGGATTTTTAGTGGGGGCCATTGAGGTGCACAATACCCTAAAACTAACCTGGAAAACCACAACACCTGTCTGGGTGGATCAATGGTCCCTGCCACTGGTGAAATTGTGCGCACTCACTGATCTTGTCCAAGAACAACTTCAAAAGGGACACATAGTCCCCTCCACTAGTCCCTGGAATTCTCCTGTGTTTGTAATTAAAAAACAATCCGGCAAGTGGCGTTTGCTCCAAGACCTCCGTAAAATTAATTCTGTAATGGAGGACATGGGGGCTTCACAGTCTGGCCTCCCATCTCCTACCAGGATCCCTCGAGATTGGCATTTAACAGTCATTGATTTAAAAGACTGCTTTTTTGACATTCATTTGCATCCTGATGATGCTCCTAAATTTGCCTTTTCTGTACCTAGTACTAACATGCAAGCTCCCTTACAGCGATACCACTGAGTTGTGCTTCCGCAAGGAATGAAAAACAGCCCCACTATTTGTCAGTGGTTTGTTGCAAAAGTCCTCAGTCCCGTTTGTCAAAAAATGCCTGCTGCCTTGCTGTATCATTATATGGATGACATCTTAATTGCAGCGGAACATCAGGAGGTAATGGAGAAAACCTTAGCCCTTGTCATTGCTGCTGTAACTCAGGCGGGACTCAATCTTGCCTCAGAAAAAATACAACAACTACCTCCTTGGAAATATTTTGGTTGGCGCATTAGGTCTCAGTCTATTTCCCCTCAGCCTTTGCAAATTCACACAAACATTTGGACTCTGCATGATGCTCAAAAACTTTTGGGGACAATTAATTTGGTTCGTTCCTTATTAGGAATTTCAAATGCAGACCTAAGCCCCTTGTTTAATTTTTTAAAAAGAGGTTCCAATCTCCTGTCCCCTCATCAGCTTACACTAGATGCTTGCCAAGCACTGCAAAAGGTGGCTGATGCTATTTCAAACAGGCAAGCTGCCCGATGGGCCCCTGAGCTACCTTTCTTTTTGATTATCCTAAATCCAGCTAAGCAACCTCATGCTTTGATTTTTCAATGGGATCCTAAAGCGCCAGACCCACTGTTAATCATTGAGTGGATTTTTCTGTCACACCAAATGTCTAAAATTATTAGTACTCAACATGAAATGATGGCATTGCTTATTATCAAAGCTCGTGACAGGCTTACCACACTTGCAGGTGTGGATTTTAGTTTAACCTGTTTACCTGTTACTACTGTTTATTTGCAGTGGCTACTGCAACATTCTGATGTGTTTCAAATGTCTCTTGCTAATTTTTCCGGACAGCTTTCTTCACATCCTCCGAAGCACAAGCTCGTGGCAACAAACTTTAATCTTCTACTGCAGCCCAAAAGAAGTGAAGTCCCGTTGCAAGCCTTAACTGTTTTCACAGACAGGTAGGGTCGCACCCACAAATCAGTGTTACTCTGGTGGGATGAAGACCTCAGACAATTGAATTCAGATGTTACTACTGTTTCAGGTTCGACACAAATTGCTGAATTGGCAGCTGTGGTGAGGGCCTTTCAACGATTTGCTACTCCTTTTAATTTGATAACTGACTCTGCTTATGTTGCAGGAATCGTGGAGCAAGCTGAAGCTGCAGTGCTCAAGGAAGTGCCTAATGCAGAATTGTTTCAATGGTTACAACAGCTTGTTTATCTTTTAGATACCAGACAGCATCCATATTTTGTAATGCATGTTCGTTCTCATACAACGTTACCTGGTTTTATTACAGAAGGGAATTGTCAAGCAGATTTGCTTACTTTACCAGTTCAAACAACTCAGCTTGTGTTACCAAACCGCTTTTCTCAAGCAAAACTCAGTCATTCATTTTTTCACCAAAATGCTGCTGCACTTGCACGCACTTTCAGCTTGACCACTCGCCAAGCCTCCAGTATTGTGGCTGTGTGCCCAGATTGTCAGAGACACTCCTTTCCTTCTCTTGCAGGAGGTGTTAACCCTAGAGGTCTTCAAAGCCTTCAAATTTGGCAAACAGATGTTACTTATTTTCCTGAATTTGGCTGACTTAAATATATTCACTCTTCCATAGATACATTTTCAGGTGCCTGGTTTGCATCCTGTCACACTGGAGAATCTTCAAATTATATATGTTGTCACTTTGCGAGTGCTTTTGCGGACTTGGGGATTCCCTCTGAAATTAAAACTGATAACGGTCCTGCATATATCTTTCAGAGAGTTGCAGCTTTTCTTGCTCTCTGGGGAGTGTCACACAAAACAGGGATTCCTCATTCCTTCACAGGCCAAGCTATCATCGAGAGAGCACACGCTTCACTTAAGCGTCTTTTATTGCAACAGAAAGGGGGAATGGGGAATGCCACTCCAGCTGAAAGGTTGCAGAAAGCATTGTATGTTTTTAACTTTTTTAATTGTTCCTTGATGGACCCTAACCCTCCGATTGTTAGGCATTTTGGTAACAATTCTCAGTTAGAAGTCAAACAGAAAGCTCCAGTCCTTATTAAGGATCCAGAAACAGGTAAGATCACGGGACCCTATCCCCTTGTCACCTGGGGAAAAGGGTATGCTTGTGTCTCCACAGAGAACGGCCCGAGGTGGATCCCAGCCAAGAGCGTGAGACCATTCCGAGAATCCTTGGAACCTCCTCAGAAAGAGGACTGCTGTAGCCCTGGCATCTCACCGGAGATCCCGACACAGCCATCCTCGGCTCCAGTCCCACATCCCGCCGGACCATCGTCCTGACCAGCTTCTCATTGATACGAAAGGACTCACTGACTTTACACCGCTCTTTGAATTCCATGGTCGTCTAACCCCGGACACAGTAGAAGACATCCTTGAAGTGCAGGTGCATCGTCGTGAACAGCAACTGGGACAACTGAAGCGGGAACTTAGACTTGAATGTAACCCCATACCTTGTTTTATTTGCAAAGAACATTGGCATCAGGTGTGGGCTTTGTGTCAGTGTCAGAAGTGTCAGAAAAGGTGGTATTGCATTGCAAGCCGACGCCGTCGCCATTGTCCAATTTGTGATCCTTTACGACACTCTTCCGGTAATTGTGATATTTTGAAATTTGTGTGTGGACATAACCATGGCTGGCTTCCACATCAATATTTCTGGGAGCCGTATCCGACCCCTCAAACTGATCCTTGTATTAGGACTCGGCCTTCACGAAGGGCAGGTAGAGACATTGCCATTGTTGCCCCTTCCAGAACGTAATGTTTGGCTTACGCTTGCTGACGCATTGAACGAATCTACACTGTGCCTTTCTATGACTTCTCCTGGTCATCCTTTTCAAACTTGCCTAATTGCTGTGCCTTTAGAAAAAGCTGAATGGGATGCTTTGTATAATTTGACTGTACATAAGAACTGTGATGCTTCAGGCCGAATGGAACCCATATAGTGGTGTGAGGACAAATACCGTAAGAAAAAGGGTGAACCAGCTGGATGGTATATGGTAAACGAAAGCTATCTAGGAGTAAACAAAATTGGAGACTTTTATCCTATACCCCTACAGCCCCAAGAATTGGACATTTTTGGATCTATGCAATCTTTTGCATGTTTCTTTCTAAATTTTCCTGGTAAGCCCTCTGCCCAACAAGGATTCGGCCTTGATGTCACAGGAACAGGAATTTACTCCAATGCCTCTGCCTGGTGTAATCACATTCTACCTCAGCATGTTTTGCCTGGAAATGCTGCGCTTGGATTAATTGATAACATCTTTCTAATATGTGGAAATAGAGCCTGGAAAGGGATTCCAGGGAAGGCTATAGGAGGGCCTTGTACATTTGGCCGACTAACTATGTTTCACACTTTTCATCGTAACCTAACAGCCCTGCACAACTTAGTGAGAGCAAAGCGCAGCACCCATACCTATAGCCCAGATTGTGATGACAGTGTGGAAGCTTGGAATCTTGGAGCTCGAATTTTTGCCTCAATTATCCCATCTATTGGAACAGCACATGCATTAAAAACTTTAAATAATCTTGGCTGCTGGCTTGCGAAACAGACTAATGCTACTAGCTCTGCTTTAACAGGCTTACTAACAGACGTTGACAGTGTAAGGCATGCTACACTACAGAATAGAGCTGCAATTGATTTTTTGCTTTTAGCACATGGGCATGGCTGTGAAGATTTTGAAGGTATGTGCTGCATGAATCTTTCTGACAACTCTCAATCCATTCATGCAAACATACAGGCCCTCCGAGACAGTGTTAGCAAACTGAGAGTCATGGATGATAACAACTGGCTTGGGAACATACTCGGAGGATGGGGACTTACTGGCTGGCTTAAGCATTTAGTTAAAACTGGATTTTATGTACTAGCTATGCTTTTGCTTTTAGTAATATGTTTGCCCTGTATTTTGCAGTGTGTTCAGAAGTTAGTTGACAAGTCAACAAAGAAAATCTTATTGGTGAAACAGAAAGGGGGAGATGTGGGAATACAACTAGAGAGCAGGACTGCGAGCACTGCTCAGCTTGTCACAACTGACATGGATGTGTTGGCCATAGTAGGCCGCAAGTCTTGGCATGAGTAGGCCACAAACCTTAGCAAGAGTAGGCCGCCAGCCTTGGCAAGAGTAAGCGGGATTTTGAAGAAGGAATGTAAGAGATAAGAAAGTGCTTGGTACGAAGAGCTTACCCTGCAGTTTTTATGGGGATTTTCGTAATATCTACCTGGTACCTAGTTAGCTTAAATGAGGCATAGCTTGAGCAATGATATTCAGTTATATAGCTTAGAAACGCTAATATGATTGGTGCGCTATTTTTAGTATAAGGTAAAAAAGTATATAACCTTTGCTTTGTGGATCAATAAACGGCTTCATGGCATATCGTGAAGACCCCGTCTCTTCATTACCACCGTCGTCATTGTCCTGGTTGCAGAGAGGAGGCAGAGCTTAGCGCTGTGTGGGTGTGGCTAAGATGTCATTCTATACCACTTATATCATCAGTGGAGGGCATGGTTTCAGGAGGAAATGCTAACCACAGGAACGCCTCACCATGTTGCCTTTGTTCCCAATGGCCACATGGCGTGTCCATCTTATCTTTTTCTGGGGAAGTCACATGGACATGAACTCTGGGGCGGGTCCACCATCTTATTTTAGTTCCCAATGTTGAACACCATTTTGTGGGTAAATCCCTGTCTTTTTTTTTGTATACTTTTGCTATTACAATTGCAGTTGCTATTGTGCATTTCTTATTCCATTGCTTTGTTCTTTCAGTAAATTGTTATCTCAAGCCAGTCTCTGCTTTTGTCCCTCCAGAAGGGGCAGGGGAAAGGGAGTGGCTTATTTGGAGTTCAATTTACTGCTGGTGTTAAACCACCACACTGGAGGAGAGGAAGAACAGGAAAGAGGATCAGCAACTGCACAGAGCTGCAATACAGTACACTTAAGTAGACTTCACAAAAGAGGGAAAAGAATAAAAGTTGAAAGATGATATCACTCACCAGTAAGTCAGCCTAACTTTTGCAAGAACCAGGACTCTCCCACCATCTCACAAAGGTATAAACTACTTCATATGTCATTATTCTCATTTTTCAGTGCCCAAAACAATGAAAACTTTCAGAAGAGTAACACACTAATATTGAGTGCTTCAAAAGCCCAACACATTATAGACTACTTTGAAGTTGAGCCTCTTCAAAAATATTTCCAGGAATGTCAAAAGACTTTAGGTATGCAAGAACTCAGAGCATAATAATTGCATAACATGCTGGATATTTCTTCAGACATACTGTAGCATCATTTGGAGCTTTTACTGTTGTGGTTCTGGCCAGGACAGGGTTAATTTTTGCACTAGCCAGAATGCGGCATGGCCAGGACCCAGAGGTTATTCTAGAGCACCTCAAATCATTGCTGGGTGTGGGGGGAAGGGACTGTCTTCCAAGGAGAAGGGGTCCCTTCCAGGTCAGTGTAGCATTGTGGAGGAAGAGGTCAGGTATTGTTGTTTCCATGGGAATCGTTTGCCTTTCTTGTACTCTCTGTTATTAATATTGTTGCTGTTACTGTGCATTTTCTTATCTCACTGCTATTTCCAGTAAATTGTTCTTGTCTCAACCCATGATCTTTACCTTCTGTGCTTCCAATTCTCCTCTCCAGTCACCACAGAAGAGGGGGAGAGGGGGGAGCGAGCAAGCAGTACATGGTTTCAATGGGAGCACTAAACTGGAGAATACCATTCCTAAACCACAACACCTACACATTATAAGAATCCTTACCCCCAATTATGAGGCATTTCTCATCAACAACTACAGGCAAGTTTGACTTGCAATTTATCATCTCAAATAGAAGAACTTAATTGCTGTACTGGATATGTATGTATGTATTGGGTTTGCAGAGTTTTGGCATTGGGAGACTTATAGAGGTGGGTTTTAGGAGAAGATATCAGAAGCTGCCCCCATGTCAGGCGGACCTGCTGCTGGCCAAAGCTGAGCCAAATAGTGACATTGGTGGTGCCTCCATGATAACATATTTAAGAAAAGGGTAAAAAACGCTGTGCAGCAACTGTGAGAGCAGACTGAGAAAAAAAAAAAAAGAGAGAAACAACCCTGCAGACACCAAGGTCAGTGAAGAAGGAAGAGGAAGAGGTGCTTCAGGCACCAGAACATATTCCCCTGCAGTTCATGGTGAAGACCATGCTGATGCAGGTTGTTCCCTGTAGCCCATGGAGGACCATGGTGCAGCACATATCCACTTACAGCCCATGGAGGACCCCACACTGGAGCAGCTGTTCTTGCAGGTATGCCCCAAAGTAAGCTTCAGCCCATGAAGACAAGCCCACATCAGAACAGGTTTTCTTGCAGGACCTGTGGCCCCATGGCAGACCCGTGCTGGAGCAGTCCACTCCTGAAGGACTGCACCCTGTGGAAAGGACCCATGCCTGACCAGTTCTTGAAGAACTGCATTCCATGGGAAGGACCCACGTTGGAGAAGTTCATGAAGGACTGCCTCTCTTGGGAGGGAACTCAGTGCTGGATGGGGAAAACCATGAGGAGGAAGGAGGAGCAAAGACAATGGGTAATGAACTGACTGCAAGTCCCATTCCCCATGCCCCTTTGCCACTTGTAGGGAGGAGGTAAAGAAGTAGGGAGTGAAATTGAGCCTGGAAAGAAGGGAGGGGTGATGGGAAGGGATTTTTTAGATATTTTTTAATTTCTCATTATCCCACTCTCATATGATTGGTAATAAATTAAACTAATTTCCCCAAGTTAAGCCTGTTTTGCCCATGATGGTAACTGCAGAGAGATCTCCCTCTCCTTATCTTAACCCACAAGCTTTTTCATTATATTTTTTATCTTTATTCTGTTGAGGAGTAGGAATGATAAAGTGATTTGGTGGGTACCTGGCAGCCACCAAAGGTCAACTCACCACAGTCTTTTGTGGCACTAAACCTACATCATGAGGAATTCAAGATAAGGGGAGTGATTGGGAAAGGTAATGGGCAAAACATGGACTGAATACTGTTAGAGAGTAGTATTGGAGTGTATAAAATAGAAGCCCCTCTGAGTCCCTCAGAGAGAGAAAAGAATGCAGGGATTGAATTAAAGCCTTTAGAGAAATTAAAATATATTAAGCCACACAGAAGTGTAAGTTTTAGTTTTAAGTAAGTAGGAATATACTTTAAGTGCCTTAATAGAGTAAAAAGCCCTAAAGACTAGTTTAATGTTCAGTAACTTAGCTCCAGACATAATGAAAACATAGCAGAACATTGCTTGCATTTCTAGATAAAACAGATAGAACCATTTACGTGAATAGAACTATATGTGCAAATAATGTGTAACAATTGACACTACTTTTGTACTTTAGAACTGAGCTCTGATAGGTGTAGGAATAATGTTTTAGAATCGTGTTTTCAGCTGATTGGGTGATTTCTGAATAAAATCCCTTGTATTGGGGTGAAAGAAGAAGAAGAAGAAGGAGAAGGAGAAGGAGAAGGAGAAGGAGAAGGAGAAGAAGAAGAAGAAGGAGGAGGAGGAGAAGGAGAAGGAGAAGGAGAAGGAAAAGGAGAAGGAGAAGAAGAAGAAGAAGGAGAAGGAGAAGAAGAAATTCCAGGGAGCTGCTGTTGCTACTGCTTCTGCTTGGAACTCTATGCCAGAAAGCTTTTAGCATGGACTTTGATACTCTGAACTCTTTGCTTCGATACTGATGTCTTCATGCAATAAACAGCTTTACAGCAACCAACAACTGCTCTTGTCTCTTTGAAGTCCCAGACGCACGAAAAGCTCGACAGAGTAGAATAATTGTGGGGAATTTTTGTTGTTGTAATTATGGTAAAGGGACAAGTGTTAGGGTATGAGCAAATTGTCCACTTCTGTCTGTATTGTGAGGATATTCTTTTGATTTTGGTGTGGGGAATTATTTTTGTTAATGTAAGTTAAATTCATGAAGATTGTAGATTGTGTAATAACGTATATTTTAATGACAATTCTTAAATACGTGATTCACAGAACCGAGAGATGGAATTTATTGGGTTCTGCAGCAAGGTTATGGCAGTGTGCCAACTTTGACTGGCCACCAGGTGCCCACCAAGCTATTCTATCATTTCCCCTCCTCAGGAGGACAGGGGGGAGAAAATAAGATGAAAAACTCATGGGTCGAGATAAAGGCAGTTTAATAAAGAAAAGCAAAGGCTGCATGTAAAAGTAAAGGAAAAGAAGCAAATAAATATTGTCTACTTCTCATCAGCAGGCAATTTCCAGCCATTTCCTGGGAAGCAGGGCCTTGGTACCTGTAGCAGTTGCATTAGAAAGACAAGTTTCTTAATAACTAATTCACTCTCCCCCTTCTTTCTCTTATCTTTTATACTGAGCATGACATCATATGGTATGAAATATCCCTTTAGCCAGTTTGAGTCAGCTATGGTCTTGGCTATGTCCCCTCCCAACCTCTTGCTCACCCTGAGCCTACTGGCCTTTGGGTGGGCGGAGGGAGGTTGGAGAGAGAGCACTGATGCTGTGCCAGCACTGCTCAGCAGTAGCCAAAACACTGGTGTGTTATCAACATCCTTTCTAGCTACAAAGCACAGCACTATATAGGCTGCTATGCTGAAGTTAACTCCATTCCAGACAGATGAAATACAAACTAGAAAAAATTACTCTCATGTACTTTTTTGCTGCTTTGGTCAGTATACTTAGCTAGCATATATGACTAATGCCAAGACAGATAAGAGCTGCAGAAACAATATATGAAAAATAAGCATACAAAGCTGGGAGGATAAACAGAACTGAAAGCCAGGTGAAGCACCACACCAAAATACACAAAACCGTTCCTTGGATTAATTAAATTGACTAGATTTACTACATTTATCAGCATTACTAGACTGAGATGCACAGCAACAAAAAAATCCACACAGGACTGCAGAGATAACTGTAGAAGACAGGCTTTTCCCAAAAATACGAGAAGAAAAAGGTATCTTCAGTTTCAGTGTGTTAAATAATAGCAGCTCAGTGATCAAATGCTTACCAGAGGTAGCAACTAGTAACTCAATATAACCTGTCCCAAAGAAACTGATTGTGAGAGACTAAAATGTGTGGCAATATCGAACATTGGCTCTACATATTGATTTGGGGTACAGGGTGGTGACAGAAGGAGAAGGGAGTGCCCAGGTGGGGGAATTAATAGCAGTATTGAGTGTATTTACCAGGGAATCAGGCATTGAGGAAGACATATACTTTTACAGATTCTTAAGTAGTATTCAAAGGATGTACAGAGTGGCTGCCCTTTTGGGAACAGAATCAATGGGAAGTAAATTGAATATCAGTGCGTCAAGGTGAAAAATGGGAAGACATCCTAAATACTGCCAAACAAAAAACATTTCTTGTGGGGTGGGTTGCTGCACACCAGACAGGGAATAATCCTGCATAGTTGTTGAATAATCAAGTAGATTCACTGACACGACTAGCTAAAATAACAATAGGGGGATGTGGCGGTACCCTCCACCCCCCTTTTTCCAGGCTGCACTGTGATGTGAGAAATGGCATTAGCCCTTGGCCTTGATGAGCAGCACCTGGGCTCAGCTCTTCTTGAGCTTATCAGAAACACTGTCTGCTCCCAGAAGCTGGTGCTGTTTAATGAGCTCCTGTTTTCTTTATGAACAGCCTTGACTAATTTTCTTTCTTGAATGGCATCCCTGTTCTCACACTTTCAAAGTAAGTGCCAACCCCAACTGTGGCCAGGATGAAACACTGTTATGACTAAAGCCCACTCTCTTGCGACCCTATAAACAATGGTCCAAAATAAGACCCTTGGAGCTCTCCTGGACCACAGCAGGCTGCAACAGCAACCTCCCTCTGAGTGGGATGACTCTCAGAGCCAGTGAGCTCTCAAGTTTGCTATACTCATAGGATTGCTGAACAATGACAAGTCCTGGGCCAATATCCCCACTCCTACAGTCTCAACCATTTGCTTTTTGAAGAGATGCAAAGGCATACAAAGTGAGTAGTTCACTTAATTTCTAGGGGAGTTTTTCACAGGTACCTTGCTTGCACTGACTCTTTCTGTCTGTGTGCATAAATGTGCACTTATGCTATAGTAAATCTGGGAAAAATGCTGCTTTCTTAGATGTTTAAGTACCTTAGATATCTAGGTAATTTAGGCTGGAAAGTAAGGTTAAATCATAAGTTATAAGCTAAGTCAAATGCTGCTAAGTGTTTTTTCACTAAGTTGCTAAGTTTAACTTTGAAGTTATAAGTTAGGTTAAATGCTGTTAAGTGTTATACCTCTGCTAAATTGTAAAGGTTAAGTTATAAGTTAAGTTAGGTGTAAGTTAAGTGTTGTTCCTTTGTTAAATTGTTAGGTATAAATTAAGTTAAAATACTGTTAAGTTTGAGTGCTGTTAAGCTTTTAGGCCTATTACTTTTTATCCTATCCTGTCCTGGTTAGGGAGAAAGAGTGCCAATATGGGTGCAACCAAATGGGATATTCTACTCCCATCTACATAATTTCTAATGAATTGTTAATGATGGGTCATTCGCAGTAGCTGCCCAGTGCACACCTGACCCCTCCAGGCTACAAGCTGAGTGTTAAATGAGGCAAACCCTGCAAGGTGGGGTAGTGTTTCTTTATCTTCACAAATTACTCAGCCGTGATTACTCCCTCCAGGGAAGTACCAACACTGATACTGACCCATCATGAGGGGGTCATCTCTGCTAATGGGCAATAATGGCCCAAGACGCCAGCATAATAGGCAATTCTAACAACCTAGGCCATCAAGGGCTCCCAAAAATATCCTATGACTCATAGGATTACATCATCCCATTGTGAAACTCCCCACCTTGGGGGAGGTACTGAACATTCTTGCCTGGACCTGACTGTATATAATGGGGGACTTGAGACACCACCACCATCACTGGACAAACCCAGAGGATGACCAGACCTTCCACAGAACCACTGCTTTTGACAAGACTGCAACAAACACTTCAACAGGACTGCAGTCACTGCTTAATTAGACTGCAACCACCACCCTGAACAAGAGGGTGCTAGATTGTACTCTGACTTTGTAACTCTGACCTGAAATCTCTCTCAAGGTATTTGTGTGGGGTCATTTCTCCCACTGGTTTACTATCAAACCAGCACACCTTCACTATCCTTTTGTAACACGCACCTTAACGCACACACACACACACACACACACACACACAGAGAGAGAGAGAGAGAGAGAGATAGTTCTTGGTTCATTTCTGTTTTGATTGCCTGGATTTTGTTTGTTTTGTTGTTGCTTGTTTTTCTTTGGTGTGCCTTAAACTGTCTAGTAAGTAGTAGAGTGAATCTTGCCAACGAACTTTGCTGTGCTGTCACTTAATATTAAATCTGGTTTTTGCTGATACCCCTGCCAGTGATTTTTTAAGTGATCTTAAACACTTGTTCATAACAGGGGAGAAGAGAAAAAGTGGGAGCATTTGTTGGAATGCTTATGTGTAAAAAGAGGTTACTCAGGAAGCTGAGATCTATTTAAAGAACAGTGAGTAGAAGGTGGCCAGTGACCAGAGAACTATGCAACAGTGACCTCTGCTTGTACACTGTGCCACACTCGGCTGAGATCATGATTCACTGAAGGATCCACCACTGCAACTGAGAGATAATTAAGGATTGTATGATACTTGGCAGGTAGACTACATCAGTCCCTTCCAAATTTCTGGTGGAAAACAATATGTACTGGTTGGGGTTGAGGTAATATCAGGAGTAACTCTGGCTGAAGCTGTGCAATGAGCTATGGGAAAAAATACTGTAAAAACCCTAGTTATGGTTCAGTTGCCTGCCCAAACTAAAGTCTATCCAATCAGACAATCAATTTCACTGCTGAGGTGGTACACGACTGGGCTCAGGAGGAAGGAATACACATTCCATGTTATCCACAAGCAAGTGGTATTGTGGAACACACCAGTGGGCTCTTAAAGCAAACCATAAAGCCTCATAACTCTGGATAGGCCTCCCGAGTCTCTGGTGCAGTAACCAAAATTAATAGGTGGTGAGGAATCAATGGTTGCTCCTGAATTACAGCATTCTTCCCTGAATATTCCACTATTCCACCAGACAAAAGGGAAGATAACATTCTTGCAAACCCACTCCATTATCCAGGCCAACCTGTATTAGTGAACCTACCCTCTTGTGGGACAGGTGCAACTCACTCTAAAAACCTCAGTCAACTGTAATGCATTGGTAGCTACTTGTGGTCATGGAAAGGACCATTGAACACTCGAGAGATTTTTCATTCTTTTTAATAATTGGTCAGAAGTGGGCCAAATTTTCTCTTTTCTTTTTACAGGAACTGACCAACAGGTGAGATGAAGCTGCATGGGACCAATGAATCTTTTAATCGCCCCCATAATTGCTTGTATCATCAGTTTATCCTTACTTGTGATTTCTGTTTTTATCACAAGTGACTTGTTGGGACACCAAATTTAATCAAATCATTTTATGCATTGCTGATTTTTGCCAATTTTATTTTGTCTTTTTACTGAAAAAATGATGTGGGGAAATTTTTATGTATATAATAATTCTATCTCAACCAATTGAGATTCAAGGAACTCAACCAAATTTAGCGTGGGAGTTAGTACAAGAATTTATGCATATTTCGAATCATACAAATACGTATTATACATATTACCCTTCCATGTTCTGTCTTGGAAGGCTTTTAATTTATGATAGTTTGGTTAAATTTCTCAGTTATTAACAGGTGTGTAGGTGTAGAAGAAGAGATTACACCGACTTTGCCCCTGATAAGTCACAGCTGTAGTAATTAACAAAGAATAGCCTTGCCCTTAATGGGTTGCAGCTGTGATTAATAAAAATAAGCGTGACAAAAGGAGTGGGTTGGCTAGTCAAGGGAGCTTGGAGGCAGAGAACCTGGAGGAGGTAGAAATGCCCTGAGGAACTGAAGGAACACTGTGAGGTCAGTCTGGGTTTGCAGCTAGACCCTGCTGTGGGTGCACGCAGTTAGAGTCGAGCAAGGTGAAATCTTGTTGTCAGAGGTCGCAAGGAAAATATTTGCAGCCATATTCCAGCAATAAATAACCCGCCTTCAGAGTCTGCAAAGGAAATCTACGGTGGGAGTTTGCTGCAAAGTCTGTGATTAGTTAGAGTCAGGATGGTGAATGTGTAAAAGAATAAACTGGGATCCTTTTTGTGTTGGTAAATGAGAGTCTATGTCTTGGCTCATTTCTACCCCTAATGAGAGGTCTGCTGCAACACTGGTGAACTAAATAATCTGGACAAAACAAAGAAAAATATCACAATAAGTGAATAAAAGAAAGCCTTTTAGCAGATTATATATAACTCTACCTGGAATCAAACATGTTCAGTTACGACCCCACCAAAAACAAAGCCATAATTTTTGGTTTGCATCAGTATTATATCCTGATTTTTGTGTTTGTTCCTTTGGTAATATTGAGGGATGTGATTTTAGCTATTCAGATTCTGTTGTAGCCCGTCAATAGCACCCTGTGACTATTCACTTGATGCTTACTGTTTTACTTTTCATTTTGGCAATGAGATTCTATTGGACGATGATTTGTACCATCTCTCTTCTTTCTTTTTCTTCTCTCTTTTCTCATTCTGTCCACTATATGACAACTACCACCCATGAAGAAGGCTTGTAGTGTGTGTCATTAAGCCATGGAGCGGTGTGAAAGACTGAAATGATTAATGACTTAAACATTGCTAAAATCATCAAAGGACTTTTGCCCACTGTAGCAAACTGCAAAGAAACAACTGTTCATCTTTGACCACTGAATCCCACCCCTCCCCAAATATGCCTACTAGCTGGAGAGTGGACTGTGATGGGAAATCGAGATAAGATAAAGGGTGTCCTATTGTCCAGTCATCCCAGGTCTGGGGAAAAGAATGTATCCATAAATTATGCTGGAAGAGGGACTGGAATGCTTGATGGCCCATACAATCAGAGGGCAAGCTGCCAATGTGCAAAGTAACCACCCAGGTGCAGAGGGTGTGCACACCTGCCACCTCAGCCTACAGCTGGGTGTTGAAGTAGATAAGGAAAGAGGGGAAACCCTGTGAGGGAGGTACTGTCTCTTTGTCCTTACTCAAGTGAACTCATCTGTGATAACTCCCCTGCTGGAGAAGTATCAGGGACATTCACATGTAGCCTGAAGGTATTCACCTCTGCTGATCGGCTATAATGGGTCATAATGGACTCAACGTTGCTGTAAAGACATAGGGTGTAAAACTCTCCACCCCAGAGGAGGTACTGGGTGTTCCCACCTGAATTTGAGCATATAGAACTCATGAAATGGCTGAGTTCTGTGGATTTTCTCCACCTCTAATGGATCAAGATCACTTTCACAGGACTGTGACCTTCACTTTGATCAACAGACATCAAAATTGCAGCAATCAAATCTTGTCGCAAGATCCAACGGGTGGTGGCTATGTTTCTACGTTCATCCTTTCTTTTCCGTATACGTTTTCTTAAGTGTTATTTTTATACATTTATATTGCTATATTACTATAGTAAAGTAGCAACCAAAGTGGTTACATACCTGTTTTCCTGTGCAACCAAATGGTTCTAAAATAAACCCTACATATATGTGATTATAAACACTGATCATTCAGTGTCATTTTGCTCTAATCTGCCCCAAGGGATCTATTTAACAAGAACCTGGGTTGCCTTCACCTTCTGGGGTGGCTTGTAATACTGATCCTGCATCCTTGGGATTAAGTGAGCTCCAGGTGATCTCCAGAAGACTAATGGACTTATAAGTGACCTTACCCCAAATATAGGATATGCCTTGCTTCCAGGATTTTAGCAAAACAGTGGCAGTTGTAGCCATTACCTACAGAATTAGTAATGAGAACAAAGTATTTACTTTCTTCATTTTCTGATGCTATTTGCAAGCCAGAAACAAGGAGGAAAGTCTAAAGACAGCCAACAGGGCTTCACCAAGTGCAAGTTGTGCCTGACTGTCCTGGGGTGACTTTATGATGCTTGTATCCCCAAACGTCTGTTCTGTTTGTGCTGGATATTAAGTTCTGCAGGTTTAAGACTGTTCCAAGAGTGAAGGGGGAGAGAAGAGGCGCAGAGTTTGCTATCAGAGACTGCACTTGCTCCCCCGCATCCTTCACGCAGACTCTGTTGTTTGCAGTGGACAGGATAGAGCTCTCCTTTACTTTTAGTTAGTTTTTGATTAGCAGAGGCAGAGAAGTTCCCTGGACCGTGTTTTTTTTTCTTTTTTCTTGGAATTGTTTGAACCTGCTCAGGACTGAAAAAACCCAGAAGAGCACCGGGAACTCCCACCTGTGGCCCACCGGGGCCTGGCCTAGGGTGCAGAAACTGATTCGGCCATATATATGGGAGAAGCAGCCTGGTCTGATAGACAGGCCTCCAGGGAACAGTAATAGGACAGATTCAGAACCTGAAAGGGATTTGACCCAATGGGTTCCTGCCTGGGCTGCACAAGCTATTGGTCAGAGAGCTGGGCAGCCTGAATTTTCAACCAATCACAAGTGCTTGCTGAGGAACATTAAGAAGGGTATTTAAGGTGAAGTTGAGAACAATAAAGTGCTTTTTGTCACATGGATCATAGAGTGCCGCGTCTCTGTCTCGGACCCGGCATCAGTCCAAGTTACATTTGGTGACCGCCGACGTGATTCAACATAGCCAGACCTGCGAAAGCAGGGGGAGACAAAAATCCGTCCAGAAAAAGAGACAGGGGGATTCTAGCCATGAGCTAGGGAGTAATGCCCAGAAAAGAGACGGGAAACAACTGGCCGAGAGCCAGGAGAAACATGGGAGGATACATCTACAGACAGACACCAAGTAATTCAGGTATGGGTTCAATTTCTGGAAGACTGGGCGATAGATTATGAATAGGAATCGCTTTTTTATTTAATATTATGGACAAAAAGAAAAGGGGTAGAATCCACTAGAGAAACTGCATTAGATATGGACTACTGGAATAAAATTGGAGAAGAAATCATAGATGGAGCTTTAAAAAACGATCCAGAGACAGTCAAGGTGGTAAAACCTTGGAGGATCATTCGAAAACTGATAAAACAGATGAAATCCGAAGTGCAGAGTAACAAGGAGGGTGGTAGCCAAACGCAGACAAAGGAAGGCGTGGAGAAAAACAGCTGATCCCCTATGGGCGGCAGCATGGAGAAAAAAATACCTTCTCAGTGCAAAGCAGCTCCAGCGGGCTGCAGAACATTGGAGACAATCCCAGCTAACTGGTAAACAGCCTGACACCGTTGGAGCGACTCCACAAACAAGCAAACCCTCAGCAGCTGGAAATAAAGAGCCAGCGGAGAACCCCACGCCATCCCAAAGAGAAGCGGCGGGGGAGAACTAGAATAAAGAAACTCAAAAGATGGCGGCAACTGCATAGCCAACTGCGGGAAAAAAGAATCCCAGTCTCCCTCATGGAGCATGGTTCCTGCTCCGACCACGCCCTGGTGGGCGGTACCCCCTCCTTTGACCCAGGCTTGGTGGGTGGTACCCCTGGCCCAAGTCCTGCCTCTGGGGGAAGGGGTCCTGACCCCAGTCCAGCCTTTGGATGGCGTGTCTTCACCCAGGAAAGAAAGTGTGCTTCCACCTCCAGTCGCCGTGGAAACCCCTGCCGACTGCCGAGAAAAGGCACGGCATGATAACATCATACTAGGAGCGACAGGTGACAAACACGGAAGTGCATTGGAATCAAGAAATATCAACATCAATGCTCCGAAAACCATTCCTGCTCCAAGCTTCAGCCCCGATCCTGCTGTGACCACAGCACCCACAGCTTCTTCGCATCAGAAACCGAAAGTGGAACAGCTCCAAGAAACCACGGCACAGATGAACATTCAAAACAGCCGGGAAGGGAACACAAGCCACCCTGCTGCTACTACACTTCAAACAGCAGCTCCAGCCCCATTGATGTTCCGATCAGAGGTCATCTCTTACTGGAACCCGGCTCTCTTCTGGATGAAGGTAAAGCAAAAGGCTTTGGAATATGGTGATTTGGAGGGGGCTGAACGAATTGCTGTGCCTATGTCTTCATCAACAGAAGAGGACTGGCAGAAAGAGGGAGAAGCAATAATGGCATTCCCAGTAATAAGAGGAAATGGAATTGCCCTGGATAAATATGTACCATTTAATTGGCAAATATTCGCAGAATTACGCTAGCTAGCTGCTAAAAATGGGCTAGGATCCTCAGCTGTAACAAATATGCTTAGATTCATGACTGCTAATGAACTGACATCCTGTGATATAAAACAGATTGCGAAATTAATCTGTGCTCCAGTGCAGTATATGATGCTTGAATCAGCCTGCAGAACATATGCAGAGGAACAAGAGCTAAGAAACTCGAGACTCTCACAGCAAGATCCGTGCTTTGGGGCAGGGGTCCCACAGTTAATGGGAGTGCATCCCATGGAAGACCCGCAAACCCAAGCACACTTAAATTCTGCAATATTAAACCAAGCAAAAGGATTAGGGATTCAAGCCCTAAATAAGATCACAAATATGTCTGTGCCAACCCAGAGATATAGAAACATAAGACAAAGCCCCAGTGAACTATACATACAGTTCATAGAGCGATTGCAGGATGCCATGGAAAAACACATAGCTAATGATGATGCAAGGAATCATGTATTGATACAACTAGCATGAGATAATGCAAATGAGGACTGTAGAAGAATTATAAATGCATTACCCAAAGAAAATCCATCCTTAGAAGAAATGATTAATGCATGTGCTAAGGTTGGGACTGCATCATATAACAAGTCTTTTGCAGCTGCAGTAAGGTTGAGAGCCCATTGCTTCAGTTGTGGACAGCAAGGCCACGTGAAGGTGAACTGTCCCAAAAAATCTGCTTCACAGAAGAAGGCTCAAGGACAGGGTAATGTCAAGTCACCCTGTGACTGATGTGGAAAACCCGGACATGAAACTAAGTGTCCTGGTTTAGGACAAATTTACGGGAGATATCTCGCAAAGGAGTCCCCCTAGGAAAATAAACCCCCAGAACTCCTTCCCCCTCCCACTACCGGGTTCGGGAAGAACTTCCTCCGAGGGAAAAAAAGTGGAAAAAACTTGTTTATTTTAACAAAACACTTCCCAACACCAGGAAAGAACAATCCCCAGATGACACAAAACGTTTTCACCAAGGTGAGCGAGGATGGGCGAGCTCGGTCAGTCCCTGCTGGGAAGGGTGCAAAGCTTCTGTGGCAGGCTTCCAGACGCAGTCTCTGATGTTCAGATCCCTCCGTCCGGAGCCGGTGCAGATCTTCGGGATGAGGGGAAGAAGGGAGAGAGAAAGAGGGAGCAGCTGGGGGCAGGAAAAGCTGGGGCAAAAGCTAGGGGAAAAAGCGGCAGCCAAAGCGGCAAAAGCAGCAGCAAAAGCAGCAGCAGCAGCAGCCAAAGCAGCCGGGCCTGCCGGGGCGGGGGAGGCGGCAGCAGCTCTGTGCAGACAGAGGGGGGGGGCAGGGAGAGGAGTAGTCATACCACTGACCCAGGACACTAAGGTATGCAAATCCAATTATCATATTAATGGTCAACTCCTTAAGGAACAGGAAAACCAGAAGCTGAGCATGAGCACAAAGACAGAAGTGCTTTCTCAACCCCTGGCATAAGCCTTTGTGACCAGCTCACAGCAAGGACAAGGGGATCAGCCGGCCTGGATGTTTTCACCTCAGCTACATTAAGAAGGGTATTTAAGGTGAAGTTGAGAACAATAAAGTGCTTTTTGTCACATGGATCATAGAGTGCCGCGTCTCTGTCTCGGACCCGGCATCAGTCCAAGTTACAGTATGGTGAGTTTCATCAATCTCTACTTAATAATTATTTTTTGATCGCTTTAATATAATTGCTCTGTTATAGTGCACTATACTATACACTACTTGTAGTTTTAGCTTTTATACTATGTTGTAAACAATTCTGGTCTTTTGCTTAATCATTAGTCACAATAAATAATTCATTTAATATATCTCATTTGAAACCTTTAATCCTGCGGGACAAAGTTCTTAAACCATTGTTAGTCTGGGGCTAAGACTGGATTCAGCTGCACCCAGACTCCTCTCTGAGGAGTTTAGAAAGCGAGAGGGTCCTTTCTGCATCTCATGGCTCAACAGCAGGGCTTCTCTAATAAACTTTGTCTGAAGCTCCCACTCTCACCTGCAACAAGAGGCATCTTAATAAGTGCCCCGGTCTTTTTAAAGTCAGTATGCATGGAGACCTCACTCTTGCCTCATGGCTTTTGCTCAAGGCAGAGGCTCTGCTTAGGTTTTTTTTTTTCCTCTTGGCTTTTGCCTTTCCCTGTTGCTCTCTCTGGGAGAGCTGAGACAATGCAGATGGAGGCTCCCCTTCATGTTCTTTTCTAGTGGCAACAAGTAGAAACTCGAGAAGTTGCATTTCACAATCAAAACCTGTTTCTGAATGAATTTTGCAACATCTGTCGGCAGTGCAATGGCAGAGTTGGTCGGGGATGGGGGGCTGCCATTTTTGGTGCTTGGGGAGACCTATTCTTCCCCCCAAAACACCAGCAGTTTGGAAACAGCATCACCAACACCAGTGGAATCCAGTGGGTGGCAGGAGGCAGCAGCGAGCAGCAGCACTGACCCCACACATGCCGGTAATTCCCATTTGCCACCAGAACTGCTTCATAAGCCTCTACCTTCCTGGGGTTGTTTTTGTTCCAGGGGGAAAGTTGAGCTGAGTGGGGTTTGTCCATCATCCCCCTTTTGTTTCTTAGACTGCATGGTCACCTGTGGCTGGCACCATCCTGGGGAAGGGGACACTCCATTTTGAGTTTCTCTTTGTTCCCAGGGAGTCTGCAAGATTTCAGCAACTTTGTAATTAGTGACTATTAGTCTTATTTTTTTACCTGTTGCTATTTAGTTTTTTTTAGTAAACTGTTATTTTTTCACTGGTATCTACTCATATTTTATTTCTCCTTATTGGTGGAAAGGGATTGGTTAAAACTAAAGAGGAGGTAAATAATTTTAGAATCTCTATGTCTTAATATTGTCTTAAACCAAGACAATACTGCATCCAGTTCTTGGGTCTCCAGCAGAAGAAAGAAAGACCTGTTAGAGCAGCTCCAGAGAAGGGTCACAAAAATGATCAGAGGAATGGAACACCTTTCCTATGAAGAAAGACTGAGAGAGTTGGGGTTGTTCAGCCTAGAGAAGTCTCTAGGGGAGATCTTATTGTCGCCTTTCAATACTTAAAGGGGCTGTAGAAAGACATACTTTTTACCAGGGCTTGTAGTGACAGGACAAGGGACAATTGTTTTAAACTGAAAAAGAGTAGATTAAGATTTTTCGTAAAGAAGAAATTCTTTACAATGAGGTTATGAGACACTGGAACAGATTGCCCAGAGAAGTTGTCAATGTCCGTCCCATCACTGGAAGTGTTCAAGGTCTGGTTGGATGGGGCTTTAAGCAGCCTGGTCTAGTGAAAGGTCCCTGCTCATTGCAGGGGGAGTTATAAAGAGTAATTAAATTACCTTCCTAATTTTCACATGAATTATCTACAAAGCAGAGCCTTATGACCAGGAAACCACAGTGGTCTCTTCCAGCTTCACAGGAAGAGATTTATTAATGAGTTGTCCTATTTTCAAGACTTTTACCATATACTGTACAGACTACTCATTACATTATGAAGTAATTTACATCTGAAAGAAAAGAAAAAAGAGTATGTTTGCTTAGTTCCTAAAAAAAAATTAAAAATCAACAAATCAGACATGGGATTGACCATTTAATCTGAAGAGAAAATTAGAAAATGTTTCATTAACAAAATTCACAAAGGCCTGCACGCCTAAAATTTCTCCTGACATCCAAAGAATCTAAAAGGGGTTTCTTCCTCAATTTCTGTTATACTTACTATCCTCTCAGGCCATGCTAGAAATTAAACTAACCAACTACATTGGTACTTTTTCTGGAAACAGTCTTGTGCTTTTAAACAAAGAAAAATATGTAGAGAAACGCTGAAAGCAACAGCCAATACCAGCCATGCATTGGACCATAGACTCATGAAATGGCTTAGGTTTGAAGGGATGTTAAAGAACATCTAGTTCCAACCCCCCTGCCATGGACAGGGATGTCACCCACTAGATATCTTCCAGAAAACAAGCCATGTTCATTCCTCATATGCAAAATTCCACATTCTGATACTTCAGTATAAATGTCATATATGCTCAGAGTCAAGGGCACCTTTCCTTCTCCCCCTCCCCTCTAATTTGTAGTGCCACCTTCCTGACTCATGACAAATATTTTAATGTCCACAGAATGTACACATGTACACATATGAATCTACATGGCATCAAGAAGTCAGAAACAAATTTGCTGGGGCTGCAGATTCTAAATAGTTCAAGAGAGAAATAGTGTCTCACACATTTAGTTCTGGGAATTTAACACTGAGAGTTTTCAAAGGAAAATCTTAGTTACCTAGTAGTTTCTAGACATGTCAGGCAAGGACATCAAGAGAGGCTATGCTGTCACTCTAATTTTGTATCAATTGGTTTCAATCCACCAGGAGACCTTTCAACACCTGGCAGATGAATCTACCTTCTAGTCCATTCAGCCAGAACAGCTGGTCAAGTCAATTTAGCTCAACTCAGTATAATCCCTCATTTCAGGTAGATCAGACACTGCAGTACATAAGACTACCAAAGCAAGTTATGTATTAGTGTCATTAAATGCAGCACACACTGGGTTGCATATAAAACCCAAAGGGGGTGGCCTTATTGTTTGCAATATTGATCATTTTTCCACCATTTCCAACTCCTTATAAGATAACTGAAAATAATATCCTGCAGAATGCTACAGACTTAAGCTTGCAATGTCTCTTTTGCATAGGCTACGCAAAGAGTTTTATCTGTGTGAAAACCAGATATTTGTTAACTTTTTCAGTCAGCATGTTGGTTTTTTAAAATTTCTTTCCTGTAATCCTAGCAGTAGAGTTTGTATTTCTGAAGGAAAAGAAAGATTTCATGAACCTCAGATATCTGAAAAAATTAAAAGGAAGAAAAATCTTGTGTCTGTTAAGCTTGGAAGTACTACTATTTTGTTAAGTAAAGGCACATGCCTTTTATAAAATTCTTGTGTGTTGTCTCTAAATGATTTTATGTTTTCCTGGATTTGAATATGTTTTTAAAGATTCAAGGAAAAAAAAGCTTTATGTAAAACTCCCCAAATTATTCCATGTGGCATGAAAGACCAGCGAATGGTTAATATTTGCCCCCCAAAACTTTTCCTTTAGCAGTACTGTTGTTATCTTGTTAAATAGCATGTTTATTTTTCCTTTTTCATAATATCTTAGTATTATCTTTGAAGAGTATTACCACAATTTGGAACCTTCATATCCAGCAAGGATATCCTCTTGGTGGTGTCATCTATGCAATATAAATCCAGAGTTTCTCTGTAGAACTTGGTCTCTTGAAATTTCTTGATCCACATAATTTCACAGGAACACTTGAATGGATTGCCCAGCAATATCCTACAGCAAAGATCAAATGATTTCTTAAGAACATATTATGCATATTTTAAAAAGTTTCAGAGCACTTGTGGGTAAAACTAAAAGTTGAACTTTAAAAAGGTATGGATCAAATACCTCAGTGCAGTGCAAACTGTAAGTAGATAGTGTTCTTTGTAGAAAATTAAACCCTGTTTGCACTGAGAATCCATCCTGCCACAGATGAGAGAGATCACACAGTGGACTCAATTCCATTCTCCAATTAATCGGGGAAAATCAGTAATGCCTTGAGAATTGGGCTTTCCTCTAAGATCCCTTTTATTTTATGGCAGCCAAACACATGAGAAATTCTTTTCTTGTATCATAAACTCTGCACCTATCTCAGAAATACCACTCCAGAAAAGGTTTTATTGGTGTTAAGAGGATAAATTCTTTATAGAGCTAAACAATTATGGATTATAGGCAAATTGCCCTGGGTTTGGCTGGGATAGTGTTAATTTTCTTCTCTGTAGCTGGTACAGTGGTATATTTTGGATTTAGGATGAGAATAATGTTGATAACACACTGATGTTTTAGTTGTTGCTAAGCAACGTTTACCCTGAGTCTCACAATTTTCAGCATCTTCTGCTCTGCCAGTGGGGAGGGAGCATGGCCGGGACAGCTGATCTGAACTGGCCAAAGGGATATTCCACATCCTAGAACATTATGCCCAGTATATTAACTGTGGGGAGTTGGCTGGGAGGGGCGGATCACTGATCCAGAAGGGGCTGGGTATCGGTCAGTGGGTGGCGAGCAATTGTGCTGTGCATCACTTGTTTCTCGCATTTTATTCTTCTCTCTCCCAGCAGGCAGCAGTAGCAATAGCAGCAGCGACTGAGGTAAGTCCAGGGGTGAGGGTTAGATCGAACTGTACAGGGGAGTTCTCAAGCTCAGGGACATCCGAGCATCAGCCTTAAACTCCGTCAGGACCCGGAAGCCCTCAGAATTCAATCAGACATGGAGGGAGCATTGCTGGAAGCAGTGCGGGATATTTAAATGTCTCTAAGGAGAGTGGCAAACAGGAGTGGGCAAACAGGGGTGCGGTGTGGCAGTTAGTGCAGGCAGGGCAGTTTGTGCAGGCAGGGTAGGCAGAAAGGGCTTCTGTCTGACTATGCAGGAGCAGCAAATAGAGGCAGCAGACAGACACAATAGATGGTGAAAAAGAGAACAAACAGATCCTTTCATCCCCAGTCTTATTAGTGTACTAGGGTAAGCTTCTTCACTTGAGTTAAAACACCATAAAGCTCATTCCCCTGCAGCTGTGGGAGTCACTGAACCAGCCGGGTCAGAGGCCTCCAGCCAGCCAGACCTACTGATAGTGCATGCAGCTCTCCAGCCCACAGGTTGCCAGGAGTGCCTGATGCCTCTCTGTGAGGCTGGGGCTGACAAAGAGTTCTTTTACAGCTGTGCTATGGTTGAGGAGCTGTGTCACCAGGTGAAGCAGCTACAGGAGAAAGTCAATAGGCCACATAGTATTTGAGCAAACAAGCAAGAGATTGACCAGTTGTGTTGGGTTGATGTGGCCAGAAATCTGTATTCTATCACCATCTGTTAAAACCGGGTGGGGTAGTGATTCCTTATCTCTGTGGCACATACCATCTGCTAATGGTCCATCTTTAAGACAAGATGGGGCAATCATCTTTATCTTTTCCACAACCCATTCTCCCTCCAGGAAGTTATCATCTGCTGCTGGCCCATTAAGTCCCACTGTATGACTGATAAATTACATCATCCCATTGGGAGATGCTCCACCCAGGGGGAGGAGCCAAGCCTTTCCTACCTAGATAAAAACGGAGCTTTTGGACAGCAAGTTGCCTTCTTTCCACTGGTTTCCAGAGGAAAGCTGGACCTTTCTACATCATCCCTGGCCTTTTGGGGGAAGGCTGCACCCTTCGACAGGTCCACTGCTTCAGCTGAACCACACCTGCCACTGCAGGGGGGCTGTAGCCACCATTTGATCGGACTGCTACCAACACCCTGACTGACGGGGTGTCAGGTTGTATTCTGACTCTGCTAGGGTTGGGATTGTTTTTTGTAATACTGTATTTCTATTTTAATTTTCCCAGTAAAAAAACTGTTATTCCTAATTCCCATATCTTTGCCTGAGAGCCCCTTAATTTCAAATTTATAATAATTTGGAGGGAGGGGGTTTACATTCTCCATTTCAAAGAGAAGCTTCTGCCTTTATTGGCAGATAACTGTCCTTCAAACCAGGACACCAGTTATTTTCAGTGATGCTACAGTCTCAACTCAGGAGTCTTGAACCTCCATTCAACCCCTGGACATGAGGAGAGCTGACTTGAGGATGGTCAGGGAATTAGTATGTAAGATCCCCTGAGAAAATGTTTTTGCAGGTCTTGGGGTCCATCAGTGCTGTGTCCTAAGGGCACAGGAGCAGGCAATTCCCAAATGTTGGAAGTCAAGCAGATGAGGCAGAAAGCTGGCTTGGCTGAACAGGAATCTTCTCTCGGAGATAAGACAAAAAAGGAAGGTGTATTCCCAGTGGAAGCAATGTAAGGTGACATGGGAAGAATACAGAGATGCTGCTCACCACTGTAGGGATAAAGCTCAACCAAAGTTGAAGCTGCCAGAACTGTGGGGAACAATAAAAATAAGTTTTTTAGATACATTAATGGCAAAAGACAGTGTAGAAATAACATTGGCCCTTTACAGGATGAGGATGGTCACCTCACAAACAGGGACGTAGACAAGGTGGACGTGTTTATTGCATTCATTGCCTCTATCTTCAACACTGGTGATGGGCCAGGGTGATCTCAGTGCCCTGAGGTGGAGGACCATGCCTGTGAAAATGATAAAACTCCCAGTTGACCCTGAACTTGTGCAGGATCATAAACCTATGCTGGCTGATCCTCTGTTTGTCCTGCTCGTGCTGTGATCACGCTCGGTACGATCTGCTCCATGACCTTCCCTGGCACCAAGGTCAGGCTGACAGGCCTCTAGTTCCCTGGGTCCTCCTTCCTGCCCTTCTTGTAGATGGACATCACATTGGCTAACCTCCAGCCATCTGGAACCTCCCTGCTTAACCAGGACTGGTGATGAATGGTGGAGAGTGGCTTGGTGAGCTCTTCTGCCAGCTCCCTCAGCACCCTTTGGTGGATTCCCAGACTTGTGTGTGTAAATGGAGCAGCAGGTCACTGTTTCCTTCTGTATTATGGGGGCTTCATTCTGCCTCTCATCTCTGTCTTCCAACTCGGGAGGATGAGTACCCCAAGAACAATTGGTCTGACTATTAAAAACTGAGGCAAATAATGCATTAAGTACCTCAGCCTTTTCCTCATCCTTTGTGGCAGCCAATAAAGATGGAGATTCTCCTTGGCCCTCCCTTTGTTGTTAATGTATTTGTAAAAAAACTTTTATTATCTCTTACAGCAGTGGCCAAATTATGCTCTAGCTGGGCTTTCGCCTTTTTAACTTGCTCCCTACATAACCTCATGACATTCCCTTAGGCCCTCTGAGTTGCCTGCACTTTCTTCCAAATGTCATAAACTCTTTTTTCTTCCTGAGCTCCAGCCAAAGCTCTCTGTTCAGCTAGGCCATTCTTCCCTGCTGGCTCATCTTTTGGCACATGGGGACAGCCTGTTCCTGTAGCTTTAAGATTTCCTTCTTGAACAATGTCCAACCTTCCTGGACTCCTTTTGCCCTCTCAAAGGACTGCCTATCAAGGGACTGTCAGCCAGTCTCCTAAAGAGGCTAAAGTCTACCTTCTGTATTTCCAAGGCAGCAATTTTGCTGACCCATTTCCTCACTTCCCCAAGAATAAATACTATAATTTTGTGTTTGCTGTGTTCAAGACAGCCTCTGACCACTACATCACCCACCAGTCCTTCTCTGTTCACAAACAGCAGGTCAAGTGGGGCACCTCCCCATTTGGCACACTCATCAGCCGCATCACGAAGTTCTCTTCCA